>CACRXP010000121.1:737886-946088 GCA_902702965.1 Spirometra erinaceieuropaei
CCTTTTTCGCCATTCATTTGTCGCAGCCTTAACTACTGAACTAACTGTCGGCGTTTTATCCGCTCCGGTGGTGTGTAATCCGGCTGAAAAAAAAACTCCTTGGTGGGAATATTTTAACCTAAACCGTCTTGAGAGGATGAGATCAACAGGCTCTTTGCTCTTTCCTAACTTCATTTCCGGAAGGAAAAAATTATGCGATATAATTCCACATATCTGCGCGGTTTTGGCAGAGATTCTATCTGCATGAGGTGCTAAAGCAAGTTTGTTCGTATAGGTTAAGCCTAGATCCTTTATGGTAAAGCATTTTGAGAGTGGGTTATCCTGAAAAATTCCGGGACCAGGGAGTTTGACAGGACCAAAATACATGAAACTGCACTTGGATGATGAAAACTCCATCCGCCATGTTGAACACCATCTGCTTAAGCGAAGTAAATGGGCATTAATATTTTCAACACAAACATTTGCGGCGTCCTGAGAATATGAGTAAGCAGACTTGAGTTCATCGGCATAAATAAAAGTTTGCGAATTTCCGAGTTCAGTCGAAATATCATTGATGTACAGAAGGAAGAGTATCGGACCCAGAACTGTGCCTTGAATTACGTCATTCGTGATTGAGTGAGGTGTCGAGTAGCTATTACCGACCATGACTTTTTGATATCGGTTGATGCAAATGTGTGCATTTTTTGTTAGTAAATCTGCAAATAATATCCTCCATTCTACAAGACAGCCTATTTTCCTTATTCATTCTGGGTTACGCCGAATTGTGCCGACCGCTAACGCAGACACATTTTCAAAATATGTAACTTACTGAAGACATTATAATGCCATTTTTATTCTTATTTGTATATCCGCATACTGTTTTCGGCATTTACTGTAAAGACAGAGCAGTTTTCTTTTGAACAATGCCAATTTATAGTGAGCTGATGAGCGTTTCTGAAATCGTCTTTTCATCTTCACAGTATTCTTACCTTTTTTGACGGGCAAGGAGAGATATTAGCTGGTCTGTCAAAGCCGAGTTGGAGTAACAAAATTGATGGGATACTCTGTATTTTATTAGGAGAGGTATACGCTTTTCAGGGGCTCGCGGTGACAGCTGTCCATCACGGCTGCCGTTATCGTTGTTCGCGTCAATGGTAGCTGTGGGTGTCGTCAGCCTGACAGCAAAGTCCAAATTCACGGTGATTGTCACTTTGCCGCGGATCCGAGTGGCTGCGTTACTTGCGGATTAGACATTTGGCTGAAAAAATGCGTTTGCTTCGCCAAAATTTACAAGAAGGCTTGCTGACCATCAAAACAGAGAGCGGCGCGAATCGAAGTCGAGGATTTTGTTCACGTCCAAAAAACATAGCTAACAGCACAGTTATCGCGCCTTCCCTTCGCTTCGCGAACAGGCAATCGGATCGGCTGTATTTAGATTTCCAAAGTAATTACAAGGAAGATCGAGTTTTGGTGTTCCGACAGGTAGACAAGTTTGAGGTTGCGACGCGGAACGGAGGCAATATGCAGTCGGAAGTCAAGAAAATGCTGTAGTCGGGTCTGTATCAAAAATAATATGCCCTGTGAATCTTAAAACGATCTCTTGTTACCTCCATAAACTGGCGAAAATTAGAACGTCGACAGGTTTTCATTTACCAGTGCGCTTTAACACATTCCGTAATATTTATTTTCTTGGTCATTTCGGTTGTGTTTGTGGGTTATTGGTCGTAAGTGCTGACTTGGCCTGGTTATAAGTGGTCAAATGTGGTTGAGACCCCATACCTATTTTTTGCTTGCAGCCAGCCGTCCTCACTCGTCCTTTATTGGTGGTCAGTATTGCTAACGCAGTTACATATTAGGAGTTCAATATTAAATACTTGATTTCTGTTCTTGCGTAATCACAACGTTCTGTGTTCTCCTATTCCTCATTTACCTACTATGCTGTTGTAGGTCTCTTAAGCTCTCAGGACTGTTCAGCCGTACAACTGATTAATTGAAATTTCAAATGCGTACGGCCACATCTTTACTTCTGTTACTTCTTACCCTTGCTTGGAAGGCACTTGGATCAGAGGTAACGGACTTTATCTTAAATGCACTACCGTTATAGCTTTACGCTGTTAAAAGTCCTGGCTGTGGCGAACCATGTAACCCGCCTAGCCGATCCACAGTTGAGGTCGTTTATAAAAACGACTCCTCATCGATACACTTTGTGCTTTCGGCTTCGGACTACTTTAAGGTTCCATCTTTGTTTGTCCTGCACAGTCCTGTGAACTCCACCAGTCTCAGCTTTGACTGGACAAAAATAAACTATTCATCCCCTGATTCAATCAAAGCCAGTAACCCTATGACTTGTTACGGTTTAGCATTCTTGACGGTGAGTGGCATTTTGAATTAAATTATTCGCTCATTTCTGGAATCCATAATGAAAATCAAGTGCAACGGTTTGATTTCCATAGCCTCTTTCCAAATCATTTGTTAACAGTGGCCCAGCTGACTTTTTTCCGGAGTTGTTGTCAGTTTTACTGCCTGCTTTCGACTACCGTGTGACACAGAAATAGCATAATAGTGCTCTAGGAATTAGGGTAGGGGAATGATAAAGGTAAATAGGAAGGAGTTGGGGGTCGGGATGGGTATTGGTTAAAGAAAAAAATTACAAGCCTGCCTTATTACGTCCCATTTTCGCCGTCTGCAGAGTATCACCATTAACCAATTTCTCATAGATATCTATATTTGGGACAAAATAGATATCCAGTCGACATACCCATCTCGACAAATAGTTATCTCATAAATATCTACTCGACATAGTTCGCTAGTAGGGCATAAGATGGTTGGGCTGGTTATAGACAGCCGGGTGGCTATGGCATAACTTTCGTAGGCAGATATTATCTTGTGCTTATCGACCCTTTTGGTCACCGAATGTTGACATGCGCGAGCATTGCTCCTCCTTCCCCCCTATTCACGCCCGGCCGCTACAAAATGACTAACCGTGACCGATTTCTCCTATCGTTCACGTTTAACATTTTACCTCGTTCCCATTTAAGTGTACGAGCCCGGTAAAAACTTTTGGAAGCACGCGTATGCTGGCTAGATGGCCATTTGAATTGCTCCATGGAAATTTCCGCCACTTGTTTCTATTTCTGTTTATTTCTCTCGGTCATAAAATAGGTAAGTGTAATTTACATAAGTCCATGGGTCAGTACAGTGGAAATGTTAACCGACATTCTGAGACATTTCGAATTTAAGATTAACTAAATAGGACTGTAGTATTAATTATAATTGTAAATTACGAGGACTTACAATTGCAACGGGTGCGATAATGATGTCCTTCGACGACGTCTCTTTTCTCTTCGATACCATTGAAGTTGGCGAGACAGTTTACAGAATTCCTACAGTCCTACGGCGTGGATGTCCCTCCATCTACTTTGCTTCGACTCTTGAACCTATGTCTGGGAACAAAGTTGTCGTTCGCACAGGAATACTATTGACAGTTGAAATGAGCTTCTATGGGGCTACCTGTTTCTGGCTTTCTGAGTAAAGTTACAATGCAGAAATTAGAGGCTATGCTTCTACCATTATTTAACCCCAAATTATGGGTCATCGTCGAAAGGGATCAATCCGAAACGATGCACCGCGTTATCAGCCCAACACTGCCGGGAATCACCTTCACGCTCGGAAAAGAAGTTGGCAACAAACTCCCTTTTCTTTGTGCCCTCGTACAACGAAACAATGACGGGACATTGCACGCACAGATCCCGCATAGAAGCTTATGCGGAAATTTGAGGATAATATAAATGAATATAAATGAAATGAATTTGAGTATCCTATATTACGCGAGCAACCACTCACTCACAAATGGAGTACTGTTAGCCCACATAATCGAGCAAAGACGCACAGCACTGAGAATGAAGTTTATCAAAGATAACTTGACTATTTGTTCAATCTGTTTTTCTGAGATGGCTACACCCGAGGTTTTGCACGTCGACGCATGAGCCATCAAGAATCAAGAAAAAGATAAGGAACTAGGTTGTTGGTGTCAGGCGCCTAAACCAAGAAAACTGGTAAACAGTCGAGAAAGCACCAAGTACAAGTGGCGCGCAAGCCGACAAGAACAATAAGCAACCACCTTGTTCACCCTATGGATAGGGTTGGCTATTTGCATAAAAAAATAGAACTCAGCAAGATTCAATCTGTTGTGGTCAAACTGGGAAGTCAGCCTCTACACGCCTACATGAACGCCACTTGACAGTGGAGGCGAGAACACACATCCCAAGTTGCTACACATACGCCAAAAACTGATTACAAATTTGTCTGGGGTGAAGCGCGCATTGTTGCGAATCCCCGGAGACCATACACAGATGATTCATGCATCAGTTGGCACATCGATCCAGACGCCATGTACACAAATCTCGAAGAACCGACCCATTTGCAGCAATAACAAACCAATATGGAATTCTCCAGGCACGTTTAAATTTTAACTGTACGCGCTTATTGCATGTCTGATGGTGGCCTGGGGAACCAGAGTCGAAAATTCAAAATAAGGTTTGTTAAATCCCATAAAGGTCTCATTTCCTTCAAATAATATTTTTTGGAATGTCCAACTTCCAATACATATTAATTGGCGTGCAGTATAATCCCCAGATATTTGAGCCATGTCGGAATCCCGGCTTTCGGACGCGCTTCTTTTCGGCCATCTGCGAAAACTACATTGCAAAAAAGTCTGCTTCAGTTGTATTAGTTTTATCCACTGATCCTCGATGCCCCAATGAATTCAAGTATATTTTGTGAAAAGTATGCTTGGAAATACTCTTTTCTTACTCGCCTATTAGTAAATTACGTCGACGAAAGGTTATTCTACGATTTTAAAAGTTTTTGAAATTTTTTGAGACCGTGAAGTGTCCATTCGTTGATCATCGTGTCTGTCTATTTATTAATATGACCTTTAAAATATACGACATGGTCTACATTCACTGCAAAATTTCATGAGTCCTATATGACACCATAATAGCATGTAAAACTGCATGAAAATATATAGCTTGTAATTCGAGAACCCTGAGCGCAAATGTAACGGCAGGTTCGATTCAAAACTGTTGGAGAGTTAAAAGTTATTTAAAACCCAGGAGTGTCCTTTCTTCAGGTATAAACCTTAAAAAAATACTAGTTTACTGCCAAATGAGTACAAGAAAGAATACTTTTGGACAGTTTTTCCGCAAAATGCGTTTAATTTGTAAGAGCATCGAAAGCCATTTGAGCAAAATTCATACTACTCAGGTAGTTAGTTTTAAAGCGTGGTTTTTGAAAATGGGCAGAAATTAGCTCGTTCGAGAGTTGGCGTTCTGCCGTGGCTAAAATATCATGGGATTATGCTACAGGATAATTAGTATTACAGCCCAACCTAAGTAATCTCGAATTTAAAACTCATTTCAGGATTTCGGTTAAAATTTCACGAGATAGCACATCTGTTGTAGATCTCCGAGTGGATAATCTACTTTACCCTTCTTTTTTCAGCTCAACACTATCATCCCGATTCCTCTAGCCAACCTGTCTTGGCGCCTTTCTGACTTTATGGAAGCTCCGGATAATCAGACGGGAGTCCTGCAAGTCACGTTCAGAAGTGAGGGCCCCCGTTACGGTCAGTATTTCAAAACGAAGGGATTTGTTTCGATTTCTGTAAGTTGTGTATCACGATTCGTTCACTTTTCATTTTTCGTCTAATCACCACGTTGTATCGCCGGTTGTTCCCGCCTCTCCCATGTGAATCCTCCTAACTCCGGCCTCTATTGTGGCCGGAGCGAATAAACTGCTTTCAGTGCTGGAAAGGCCTTACCCAATCCTTTATCAGCCGTCAGACCTCGGTGCATACACTGACGGTCGAAGAACTCTCATGTATAGGGACACCAATGAAATCAAGGGGAGAGCGACAAAGAAAGTGCCCAATCAATCCCAACAATCATTTGAATGACCTCAGATATTCCCAAAATGTTGTCGCAGCAACTACAGACTGTCTCTCCCGAGAGGGGGCTATGTTCCATTCAGAATCGTTCTCTTATGAAGGCTGTGGGAAATCATCGGCTCTCGTTCAGCTTTTGCAATGATATCAGCATTCACAACCGTAGAGGTATGCCAAGAGGGTTCCCGGTGCACATTGATCTTACTAGCAACCTTGAGACCTCGACAGGTGCGAAGATACCTTCAAATCTTTGCAAACCTCCCTTGAGATACATATAGTCAGATGTCGTCCTTACCCGACCTGTTGGGCAACAATTTGTCCCCCAGTAGGCTGACGACGTCCTTCGTGGCTGTTTTACTGACACCGCGTTGCAGTTTCGTTGCATAATGAATTATCGCATTCATTTGTAGTTGGTCGGCGACCAACCTTTTGACCGCATTATTGGGGATGCGTTCGAGGTCAGATTTTACGTTGTCTACTGGCGTCTTCACCTGGTCATTTCGACACTGTTGCCAGTCAGGGCCGTGTTCAACCGAGATGACACACCGGAAGATCTTGCCTCCGTGTTGGCGGATATGGCCGAGCCATTCCAGCCAGCAGAGGGCGTACTTGACAGGTTGTATTCCAGACCGACTATATAGTCATCCACTGTAGGCGAATTCGATGAATGAGGCTCAGATATCACCGTTCAAGTAATTCTAGGTGATATACACGTTTTGGTCTCAAAGGCCACCTTTTACTTTCGTGTAGAAGTTTCGTCATTACAGAAGCCTCCTATGGTCGCATCTTGGTTTTCAAACTGCTTTCAGCAATTCCGATGGGGTCCACTGAAGGTCGCACGCAACCGGTTGATGCAGTAATCGCTTTCATCCCTGTCCTGTCCTTTCGACAGGTTTGACCCAAGGCAACAGTCGGTCTACGGACCCAAGAACACCCTCGACTACCATGGCCGAGCAGATCTCTTCGGCCACGACACCCCAGACTATCATCGCTATTTTGGGGGAGTTTATTTCCATACCCATTTCCGTTCTCTGCATCTATCCCAGGCCGAGCACGCTGCATTTCTGCGAAAGAGTTCGCCGCCAGCCCAGTCACTAATGTAACCCAGTTTCATTGTGAACAGGTTACGACCCGCCGTAATAGCTGGGTGGTTTGTCGGCGTCAGTCAACGAACCTGGTCTATCACGTTGAAAGCAACATCAAAGAAATCACACCGACCATTCGCGTTGACTGTTGTTCTTGCGTCGTATTAGCAAGGCTGAATCAGACGATATGGCCTCTGTGACATGGTTGACCACAAGGCGTTCTGATTGAGTCAAATACAGGCAGTTTCCTGAAAACGGACGACAGTTAACTATTTGTGACGGCGTTCGATCGTTCAGTGAGTCGAGAAGTGTTGATCAGTTATTCTCAGCTGTCTTCCTGTCCCTGTGGGCCAAGATAGCGAATTAGACTGTCCATTACCGACGCATGCGAGGAATAGCCCGCATCTTAGTGGCTTTGGCGTAGCGCAGGCGGTAGTGGCAAGCATAAAAGGCGGGCGAAAGTTAGGATCTTTTCTTTAGGGTCGATTCCTACCTGCCCAAGAATACCCTGCAGGGAGGGATTTTTACTTCTGATCAGATATTCGTTTTAGTCATTTCTCCCGTGGCAATTCAGGCGGTCGAGGACAAGCCTAAGTCATGCCTAGCGCTTCCACCTTCAGCGGAGAAACGAGGGCCGGTCGACTGCGAAATGCAGTCTTCGGAATTCACCCTACCTCATTGCCGCTGTTTTATCACAAATGTAGCCCTGGAGATTTGAGAACATTCACAGAGTAGGCTTTCGACTGAATGGCATCGCGTGAGTCAGCTACAATGTGCTGATCATTCTCAAAATCCCTTAGTTGTGGATGCCTTAAGAGCTCTACCGTCCCGAGTCTTGTTGAAAGTTGGCAGAAACGAAGAAGGCCGCTGACGGAGTAAGAACATGAGTAGAGAAATACCTGTTTACGTCCGCACACTGTGTACACCAGGAGAGGAAAACCAGAATACTCTCCATTTCGAGTTAGAATTATCGGACATCTGATCCCTCCCCCCACCAGCCGAAGCCATCCGTTCTTCCCTTGGCCAGTTCTGCTAATCCGGGCACTATCCAGAACCGGTGTTTGCACAGCCTTTATGGAAGGGTCGATGAGGCGAACAGCTCAATGTGGCCGGAATCCTTAAAGAGAAAGATTTGATACCAGTCACTCTACCCCCAGCGTCTATTCCCACCGAAGTTAATGACCGCGTTCTCACTCGCGTCTCATTTGTTTATACATTTGCCTCCAGTATACTGGCAACTTATCCTTCAATGCTTTTATAGTTCTCCTTTTCAATTCGGGACTCGCACGCCAGTCGCCCGCCCCACATATTTATCTATGAGGGTCTCTCAGTGCTGGTTGACTTTACGGTGTTCAGACTGGCTAAAGCCTACTCCGGCACACCACTCTCCCTAAGCCTGGCCTTCTTTGCCGCCAATGAGAGCCTTGCTGAGTGGGAGGACTTCCGGGATTCAACGATTAGCACCATTAATGATGAACTAAACCCTGGCATCTTTGAGGTAAGATCTCGTCCGCTTTATAAAGTGCCTTTATTAATCTGATTCAAGTCTACTTTTTTGACTGAGTGACCGGAAGTTGACGCATCTAGGTGGCAGATCGTGGACGGCCTGTGGGCTTATCTGTTCCACGTCTGTAATTTAAACTGTATTGGACTTATGTGCAATTTCACCCAGCGCCACAAACTCAGATATTTGCTGAGCCTAAATTTCATGCTTTTGGTGGTTGCTGATGAGGTGGTTCCCGGGTTCACCTACCATCTTAGAATAATTATATAACCATTTGGCCATATTCGTCCTCACTCAACCCACAGAAATTTAAGGAAACTTAGTCCAGAACGAAATTTTCTTCGGATTACTGGGTTATTATGTAGCAGCGTTTGAATGACTATGGAACGTGGTTCCCGAGCGCGTTGGTCTAAGCCACATTCGGGTCCAATCGATCGCTTTCCTTCATCACTGTCACCCTTCACTCGCTGCACTCTACCAGCCTCATCTCTTATTTTCCTCAACTGTAATCAGCCGAGTGAATACTGTAGTCATAAATGCCCCTACTTCCACCCTACAACGACTTCGACAGTTCGGCCGTTAAAATCGACGACAGCGTTCCCCACGGAGCTGGCGCAGTTCGGAGGACTCGCTCCTGAACTAGTTTGTAGCGAGACAGACTTATGCAGCATTTGCCGCGCTTCCTCTTCCCTCGCCTACCTTGCTCGATGACAAGACATTGTCAAGAAGCCGCAGGTGGGCGCGGGCACAGTGGTTGACAAAGTTAAGCAGTCCGTGCGCACGTGCCACCTATGACCTGATTCCCACTACGCCTGCCAAGGCCTTGGAAGGTCGACTTGGACCTCACATGAAGGAGAGAGTGCCGTAAGAACCATACTAGGAAGGAGCTATTATAGCTTAACACTCAGCCTTGAGAGGAACCAATTCATCCCCTCAGTTAGCAGTGTTCCAAGCGGCAGCTCCTGGCCTGTTGTAATGGATGCAAGCGTACCAGATTTATTATTAGTAAGAAGCACGCCGATATGACGTGTGGGTGGGCTGCCCGGCGTCGGCCTTACTATCTTTCTGCTCCCATGTACCAGTCAACCGTCCGAGCCTGTCCACCAGCTGGTTGTAGGATTGGACGCAGTGGCCGACGCGGCCTGAAGGCCTGCTTCTAAGGCACGCTACACGCATGTATGGCAATAATTATATGCTGGTACGGACTCAGCGCTGCTTGATGAACCCCGCTCTGGTCCAGCGTATTTTCAGCGCAACCTGTTGTGAAGGCTATCCACAAACTTTTCCATTAAGGTAAATAATAAATTTTACCTCTGGATCATCCGGCATTTTAGAAGTTGTCGGTACTCCAGCCTTCCACTTTTCACGTCTTTATAGGGGTACGGCTGCCAGTCAGCGACCGACGGTACATCCATCACCGTGAAACATTATAGCACTCCCCTACGGAAAATATGTCGGAGCAGTCAGTTCAAGCAAAGCCTGTCGTAATAATTTTGCCCACTAAGGGCAACAATAATTCAAGCATGACCAAACGACGACTACGGTGCCACGTTAAAGGTACTTGCAATGTAATTGTGCTCATTTTAGCCCCCCCAATTATGACCATTTCACTTAAAGGGACGGAGAATCCTACCCCAAATTTTCTCCATGTATCCATGTGTGTGGACCAGGGGTGCGGTAGCACATACAGGCAACATTTTACGCTCTGTGAGTCACCTGCGCTCGATTCCGCCTCCGGTCTCTTTGACTCTGTCTTGACACCGAGCCCAGGTGGTTGAGGAAGAGTGGGACAGATTCGTCGAAAGTCCACTATCACTATAAACCAATTCGCGTGCAAGTCACCATTCCTGCGCCCATCCTGTTGTGTGACACACGGTCGACTTCGTCGGAAACGACGGTCTAACTGTCACTTGGGAATGTAAGTCCATTGGTCGGTCGCAAAAGCACTTGGCAGTCAAGTCAGCTGAGTACATGTTTAAATGGCTTTTAAAGTCAGAAAACGAAATCCCCTCCCCTCCTCTATCACGAAACACCAAGGCAGCGGACATTCTGTCTATCTAAGTAGCCTTACGAATCCTTACTGCTGCACGAACCGCCAAACCGATGCTACCTGGAAGCAGTCTATGTACGGAGAGAAGAACCCGACCTGCGCTTACAAGTAGACGATTTGACGAATCGAATTTTCCCTGGTGTATTATGGTCCTTACGTTACCCTCCGCTTTTTCCCCTTTTTTTTAACTCGTTTTAAGTCACCGTGTTGTCTGCAGTACGACTTTGCTTCTTTATATTGATTTTGGAAACAAATTGAACATGTTATGCACGCGTTGCTACCAATGTTACGAGGCAGTTGGCAAACAGTCGCGAGATTTCTTGACATCAATAAATCCTGCTGTATGCGCTTTTCATTGATTACCAATGCGCGACTTGTCTTCCAAACCCACGGAAACCATCCATTCTCATGATCTTGTTCTGACAGCGAAACCTTCGATTACTTAAGCTTGACGGAATCAGTCCCAACGGCAACCTGTTTAGAAAGACTTGCCTCCAAGGAGTTCTAGTTGGAACTCAATTTCACTTTTAGGCCTTCGTGAGCTTAATTTAACTGTCCATCACAAAGCAGATGCTTAAAGTTTTTGAAATTCTCACACGCTGGCTTGTTGTCTATACACACTCACCTGGAACTCGAAATTTCGCTTCCATTCGTGTTGTCTATACCCTCGAATGCACGTCGTCGGCCAAGCGTCCTAAGAAAGGTTGATATTGTGACTTGTACGTTGCCTTGTCGTCCACCACAGCAGCTTGGTGCGTCCTCTGACACAATGGTTTATATATTCTAGGTGGGTTGAGCAGGGAACAAAGTATCTTTGTGTATGTTTTAGTGCTCTGGTTTGCATGCAGATATTTGTCACTAATAGAAGTTTGGCTACCCACCCGACATTGTTCCCAAGAAAAACTAGATTGGTATTTCGCTGCTCTCGAACTCCATCGGGCTGTTAAGTTAATCATTATCAGATCTGAGGTTGATCCGGCCCAGTCCCGAACGATCAGTTTGGGCTTAGTAAAAAGACTGTCGCTTTATGCAAACGTGGATAAGAAGAATTCTTTTGACAGTTATTCACATTTTCACTTGTCCCCTTTTCCTGTGTTCCCCATCCGCAGACAACATATGTTTATTTGAAGGAGAAGGCAACCACCGTGCCGCTGTCAAACAGGACCCAGTCGCCATCAGCCTTTCTTCAGTGGCATCCGGTCTTCTACGTAGACCCCTCCCCTGACCTGAAGAGCAGCCGGCAAGTAGTGGTCTCTGCTCGAACCCCGCCTACATCGAACTTGTGGCGTTATATGAAGTCTTCCGTAGCCTATGCCCTCCTGGGTGAGCGACTGCAAAAGGAGCTCAAGCCAGTCGCATGGCGGTTACAAAACTTTACGTTTGATGATTCGGCTTCTTCAACTTATATCACGTGGTAAGTGTTTAACAATACACTCGTATTTTATTTGTCATTTCTTCCTATTGTGCAGGTGTTTATAACTAGTGTTTAGATCACTTTTCTTAATTTCACACACAAGATCCCGCTGAGGGCTTCGCAAGGCGTCCGTGCAACAGTTTACCCAGTCCTATTGCTATAGCTTAATACTGCAGCCCAGATGTTAGACAAGTAACCGACGATGTCCACCGTCGCATCATCTACCACACTCTCCCCTCCCCACATCGTGACCTGGTGTCAAGACAGAGTCAAGAAGACCGGAGACGTGGGAGGGCGCCGATGGATGACGCGGTCGGGACGGCACCTAGGCGTTCCACTTCACATCCCGTGGTCCACACAGCAAATAACCAAGATTTTGACCAGTAAAAACGATAGGGGACGGCAGGTATCCCAGTGTGCACGACTTCTGCCGGCAACTTGGTCTACCACTGCATCCTGAAATGTTGGCATGTGCTATGGTACGCATTCTGATAACGCCTACCAGAATCCCGTGTTGGTCCAGCGCATCTATCACGTGGCCCGTTTGGAGGACGCAGACAAATAACCAGTGGTCTCTCAACTCGAAATTGCTTCCCCTGAATCTACGTGGTGATAAAGAAATCGGCAACAGTAAGGGACCTGTTCAAGTCACTGTCCTCTAGGAATGAATCAAAATGGCGAATCCACATGAATCTGACATAGATTGTGTTGCTAGAAATGCAGCGGCATAAAACGATGCAAGTGATAGACCTCTCGGCCTAAATTGCACAGCCACCGGCCAGGCAGACCAGAACTCGCAGACGCAGCGTGATGAGCCGGATGCCATGTAACATCACGCATTCCGTCCGGGAATTTTGAATCCGAAGTTAGTTACCGTGTTTCGCATCCGCGCGGATACAATATGGAAGTAAGCACATAGGGCAGTACTGATTACGTTCGGGCTGTTTACTCTCCAGCGTCCACTGTAGGCACGCGTTTATTTGTAGTTTTATTAACACCCTTTAGTCCAAAAAGTGTTACTTTTCAACCTTAGCGGGCCTTGACTTTTAAGGTCTATGAATAGCTCGAAGGCGCGCCGGACTCATTGGGGTAACTTGCCCGTCGCCATTAATGACGGCATTTTGTCATAATATATTTGTATAGTAGGCGGTGTTTTTCGGCTTTCAATATTTTATATGCTCGATTTGCGACGGCATTCATATTAGCGCTGCATGTGCGTTGACTGTGGGGCAAATTGGAGTATTTCAGGTCCAGGTGGACTTAATGTAAGTAGCGCAAGTTCAAAAGTGGATTTTTGGTAGGCGAAAAAGTGATGTAGGTGGCAGCTGGGAACAGCTTGCCTGGGAGCAATTTTGAAGTTGTTACATCGAGCGTTTGTTTTTCCGTACCGGACGTCTGAACCACAAACCCAACAGCAGTGGACGAGCTGGTATGAGCTGCTCGTTGTTTGATCGAGTTCAGTAGGTCGGGGTTGCGAAACACCTCACTTTGTTTCCTTGTGGAATACTCTTCTGTCATGGTCCATCTCCGAATCTGGCTTTGAGGCCTGCAGATGTAATTGACCATCCTAATTACCAAGAGTATTTATGACCGGATATACAGAAGAAGTACCGCTAAAACCAAGGGAGGCTGCGATGGCCATTTCTGGTTTAACCGTCATCAGTCAGAGTCACCCACCTGTAGATTTGTAACATCTGAGACTCGAACCCGCGTTATTTGGGCATCGAACGCTCAATCATTGAGCCCTTGGTTTGTTTTCGGTTGGCGTCAGAAATTTAACAATTTCTTTCAACAAAATGATGCAACATTACACTTGGGCACCTTTTGGAACCGTCTCGAGCCAGTGTGTTTCCTACCTGCGCGACTGGTTTTCGTGCTCCAAACCAATGGCGGGGTCCGGTTTTTTCATGCCCCCCCAACCATCTTATCGACTGACCGCTCGCTAACTAACAGTCTGTGTCTCGTGTCCCGATACGATATCTAAGCGTGCCCTCCTCACCACGGTCAGTGTATGTATGTATTCCTGAATTGAGTTACATTTTGAGGGCGATTGCACAGCCAGTCAGCTGTGCGGCCACCATATCAGAACAGTTACCTTTTATGGACGCTCAGCAAATGATTCTGATCGACTCCTTTTTTCGAGGCAATACATTTTCACCACATCGCCTATTCAGTCCGTTACTGGCTGGTTTCGCTGTCGGGAATTTAACCGGTAGAATGCGCCGATTCGGGGCGAGGTTTAAACGCCTATCTACGTTGGGGGAGGCGAGGTCTATGTCAACTACAATGTAGGATGCCAGGTTTGACTAAAGGAATGGTATCGCCAACGTAAACTAGGCCCTTGCCCAGTTGCCAGTATACAAGGCACCGGAGTCGACGAGGATGAGGTTGATGCCCGGCTCATGAATTCGGCTAAACAAACCAACATCCACTGCCTGTTTGCCAGATACTTTGGTACATTATGACCCCCCTCAGTTCGTGTACGTCAGCGAAGCCATCAATCGGTCTTTTTGTCCATCGTAGAGGCCATTGGAGGAGATAGTGGGCTGTGGGTTTGTGTTGCCACCAAGGCAACGTTTGAGCTCAGTTGAGTGTTCTGTTCATCCGGTTTCGTGTCCTCCTCTATAATTTCCCTTTTTCCAGGGTCTTAAATTATTTTTGTACTTTTGAATGAAAAGAGTACTGCATATGCTCATTACCCGTTACCTTACCGAAAGCAGCCAATCGCAAAACAATTCAACGTGGTTAACGAGGTAGCTAATTCAGTCGGTTCACTCATCAACGCTGGGAAGGCCGCAGTGTTTTCCAACTGCATCCCTGACCAGGAGAAGACTCTCCTTGTTATTACTAGCTGTCCGTCTTAAGAAGCAGATAGTTCGAAATACTACCCATTCTAATTTGCACGGAAGTTAACGCGCGATCTTGGAGCAAATCCTTCAAAACAAGACTTTTTAAGCCGTCTCCCAAAATTGATGCGAATATTTGAGCTGAAATCCACCAACTACTGTGGACCGACCGCCCAGTATTCTCACAAATACCTCGGGACGAAGTTGATGTCAAATGAACAAGGTAAGGACGACATCGTCTGCCGCATCGGTGCAGCCCTCAGGGTCATCACGATCCTTAGAAGATATATATCTGACATCGCTGTAAAGTCAATAGAAGCGAAGAGACGAGTCCCAGGAAGTAGTCTTGAAGAAGTAGACACGATCGCCGGGATGAAGGGGAGAGCCGTGAATGTTCATAGGTATGCGGTAGCATGGCTACTGCATCCTATAAATACCGCAGCCCCTTGTGCAACAACTACCCGTTTCTGGATTTTTGTTTCTGATGATGGATTCGAGTAGGAATCCGAAACGTCAGGCTAATAAAGCTCTTGTCCCGGCGATCGTGTCTCCTTCATCGCTGTAAAGACCTGTATCACCCGCCATCCGGGCTGCCATTCCTCCCATACTGTTGTGCGTGCTGGGCCGTTCGCGTGGAAGCTGGTATATATCTGGAGGAGTCTGACCACAGTTGCCTAAGGATTACCCTTAGTGTGCACTCGCACTGACGGCATCGAAAGAAGATCTCACCTCATTCAAGAAGGACAATTAAGGTGGTTTGGGTGCGTTTTTAGCCACTTGTCCTATTTATTCGCCACTGATGCCCTTTATCTTTCGTCACCGGCACCGCCCACTTTTAGGCGTAGAATAGGAGCCTGGCTGAAATCCTGGCCTAAGAAAGTTCGGAGACACAAAGGCGGCCCTCGGACGTTCCGTATTCGATTCCCCTATCACGAGAGCTGAACCGACTGTACTATCAAGGTCTACTACCGCAAGTCTTCATCCATGTGGCAACATCATCGACATCGACTTGATCAGGCGTTATCACGGACGTGCCTCGCATAAGTACTTTAACATTTTGAAAGGTGATAGGAAACAGTCTGCAGTCAGAAATGTAATTTTTATGACAAATCGTCACGTATTACTCTCGTCACCCAGGGTCGGAAGTCCTCTTTCCATCCGCATTTGAATGACTGCGTGAGTGCGTTTAATTATACGAGGCCTGGTTAATCCGCCACACATGGACAACCCCCGACAACAAACATTTGCCTGTTTTTGTGACCGTCTTTGACAAACTGTTTGACAAGCTGTTTATTATAATCTGTCTTCACATTTTTTTTATCTATTTAGTCCTCACCAATACCGATTCATTTACGAGACATCATGTCAACTTGTCTCTAAACCAGGCCACATAAAGATAAAATAACTTGTTGCCTATGCATCCTACCATTTGCCTCTTTGAACTGGTATCATTATTCTTTCGTTTCAGGAGTATCCTCCTTTCACTGGGCTCTCCGCACTCCGAAGTCTTCTCGGCTGGACTATGGAGTCTGATTTCCCTTTCCTGTGGCATCCTTGTTCTTGTCGTTGTCTTAACTTGTGCCTACACGCTGGTACGATGTAGAATTGTTCGACGACGGGACCACTTTACACACCGTCCCCTACTTGTCGACGAATCGAACTCAGTTCTTGACGCCGAAACAAATGTTAAGAGTTAATCATACCACTTGTACTTTCCCTTTCCCTTCCCCCTCCCCCCCCCTCCCTGCTACTGCGGGTTTTTTATTTTCGACCCCTGCATTGCACACATTTTTGTTTTCTACTAGAATCCGTCTTCACCTTTTTAATGCACTCTTTGCTTCTCTTTTACTCGTGCACTACTTCACTGCTTGATGTGGCTACGATCATGACAGACCTGTATGACCGCAATATTCCGTTCGATGTCTTTCCACAGTGCGACAATCTGTTACAGTGAGTTTGCTAAGACAGAACTCCCTTTTTCGGCGACAAACACGGAACATCAGAGATACTTGGATGACTGGGGCATCCTGACGATCAGTACTGGGTCAGACTTCGGTCTGATCACCTTTTTGTCGTTTCTTTGCTATTAGAGTATCAGCGGTCAGCTCGCCGAAAATGTGAATGGTTGTCTACCAAAGCCTTCTTGGCCGCTTTTTCTTGGTGGCGTATCTGTTCTCGAGATGTCGTTACAGTGGATGTAGACCGCCTCACTGAAAGCGAAATCGCTCGCAGGCAACAATAGGTAAAATATCCTATTTTCGCCTATATCTGGCCTGCATGACTGTGCAGTTAGTCATAGCGGGTGACAGTTTGGACGGTTGCCCCTCGTCAGCACTCGGAATGTCCTTACGTTTCCAGTGGTGCCTCCAGAAGTGAGCAAAACCTCTGCAAACACCTTCGATTCTAACGATGATGTCATCCCTGCCCCAGTCCGTTTCGTAGAAATCTGATCCTGCCCCTGCCACCAAACATTCAGAATCTCCGGAAGGCAACTCAGGTGGAAGTTTTGAGCTTTCTTTCTTAGTCGAGAGAGCTACGTTCTGTGGGGGAGGAGGAAGTCGTCACCCTCGTCGGAGTTTCTCAAAAAGATTCGAGGTGGAAGTTTGCCATCGACAAACCCTTATAGAACCCTTCCAAGTACCATTCGTGCGCTCTCGCATGTCACGAAGTCTGTGAATTGAGATGACAGAAGTCATCCCACTCATATCGGTAGAGCGTCTGTTCTGGTAGTCTTCACACAGATAGCGTCCTGTTAAGTGAGGTACGAAGAGAGCCCAACCTCAGAGCGCAATCCATCACTTCATTATATACCTATCCGAGCACCTCTCGGAGCCCGGGCATTAGTGCCAACGCAAGACTTTAGTCTTTAGTTGAAATTATGACCTATTCCAGTGCGTGTTGGTGGCGCGGCACCTCTACTGCATTGGCAGTTTGGTTCGGAGAAAAGACGCTGTCTGATAAATCTCGGTCTGAGGATAAACGAGTTCTTGCTGCTGGGAGCGGGAGGTTGAGAGGACTCTGGACTTCGTTGTTGTCAGCAGTTAGCTTGCCATCCACGTTGCAGTCTTTTGGTGCACTGAGCCTACCATTGTCTTGGTAGTCCTCACGTGTCGTTGACGTTTTAAGTCTGTTGCATGGCGGTCACCACACCGTTGTCTTCTCTAGCCTTATTGATGTCAATTTCTGGGAGTTGGTGGAAGGGGTCTTTATTGCTAAATCTAGCTAGAACTGTCCAGTCAGATATCTGAGTTCTTCAGCCGGCTCAGCGTGGCAAGGCTGGATTCATCCAGTATTTCCTCCAGCCACCTTGCGGACTTGCGTTTGACATCGACCGTTCGCTGTTGCATTCTTCGGCTGGGGTTCTAAAGCCATATCGAATGTCTGTTTCCGGTCCCAGCTGTGTTGACCTGTCGCAGTCTTGCGGCCGCCGGGGCGTGCGCCTGTAATGTGATTTTTAGTCACTCGAACTAGAGTATGGTCTCACCCTCATGCAGCCATTTGCAGAACCTCGGACCAGCTATGTAGTCCGTCCGGCCGACCGTAGCCGTCACTAGAGCCGCGTTTAAGCAAATGTCTGAAGCCAATGTTAGTCAGCATTAGTCGACGAAACTCGGCAGTCTTGCTCTACCAAATACCACGATTGAAACAAACGGCCTGACTGCTGCGTGCATGCTTATTCCTACGCATGCCGGTACGATGGGTTTGCTGAATGACATCACGTCACAAGCCAGCTTCATTGTGACGCAGTTTCTGGTCAACTAGAGGTCTCATGTGAATTCGATTGCGTCAGTCTAGAAAAACGTACGGTCTTGTAAGGTAAGGGTGTTCGGGGCGTGGAAACAGGGCTGCAACCCGCCTGACACTGTACATCCGCGTTCAGCGTCCTGATTACACACGAGAAACGCATTGGTGCTGGTCCAGCAGGTGCTGGTTCTCCACTTGAGCAGAGAGTATCCAACGTCACGCAAAACTGGGACGTGATTAAAATTCGATTTCGGTGTCAGCCCCGATCTCAGGTACCCCAGAGTGAGGGCGAAACGTGTGCAGATCAGCCTCGTCTTCACTGCGCATCTCAATGTTTATTCAGCTGAGTGACTAACAATCAAACCTTCGAAAAGCCCTGGAGTAACCAGTGATTGTCGTCTATTCTTTGAAATTAACCGTTGGATTAGTCACTTTTAAGAGTTGGCCTGTATGAATGTATGTCTGATTGAGTTTGTCTTTCCTTTTTTCGACCTTTCACCTCACGGCATTGCCGTTGCCACCGATTCTCACAAATGTTTCCATTTCCGCACCCTTGGGCATTTTTAGAAACTAGCTAGTTTTATTTTTACCGCAGCGAAGATTGTACCAGGACATGGTTGCTTGTGGCCAGCCTTGTAAAACACTTCACATTCCCTTTGTACTGAGTTACTGAGAACAGGAACGATCACTACCGAATGCGTTGTAACATTCCCCTCGAACATGTGAGCGCTTGCATTTTCTACGAAGTGAATATCCAGAATTACTGCAGATTGATACATGCAACTTCCCTTTGTTTACATTTTGGTTCCCCAACAGCCACTGCATCGAGCAGCACTCAGAACACACCGTACAGTTGTCATATCGTAAAAAAGTAGGTATAGGGTCGTAACAAAGGCGGTCCTAGTGTGTGCAAAACTGCGCACTGTTCTCAGTTGTCGTTTGCTCCGCTTAACGGGTGAGCAGTTTCCATTGAGAAGGATTCGTGTTAAATGTTGTTTGCGCAGACTGCCGTCTGGTCGTGCATCTGGACTGCTAGCCAAATGTTTCCCTCATGTACTCGAGGAAGCGTAAACTTCAACCAAAACCTAGTTGACACGGTCTCGCCGTGCGTATGCTGGAAATACTAATTGGAACACTTGCCTATTAACTGTTTGAGGAAAGTAATGGCTGCCTGCTGTTCTGTAACGTTCGCTGACTCGAAGGTCCATGGGAGGGAAGTGCAAAATCTGTGGTAGACCGGTCATGGCACCAAAGGCGCACAGTGTGAAGCATGCATCATGTGAAGTAGTCTCACCGATCACACTCGAACAATCTCCTTGCGCACTACCTACACCAGAAAGCAAATTTGGATTGGCCGATTAGCGGTTGCACAGGGGTTGACTGTGCTTTGTAGAGGTGTACTAGTCACCGAAATGTCGCAGAGTTCGCTAACCCAGCACTTCAAGGAGTAAAGGTCCAATCCGGGCGCGCAGAGCCGTAATAACTATCGCGAACAGTGAGTTCTGCACCCTTTATCGAAGTACCAAATCCGAAAACTGCAGAAGAATATTCGTACAAATGCCTGTCAGCGCTGAGTGGCATGATCTTCTGAAGGGGGCTTTCCCGCCTCATTGTAGCCTACTTTGTCATGTTGTCCAGAGCAACAGCCGATATGAGACCATTTCCATATCCCGTCAATATCATGACCTCAAACCTTGTGTACGATTCTGGAGTCGCTGAACTTTGGAACCAACAACTCGGGCCACTTCTTTTCGCACTCTTCGCCGCTGCTTTTCCCAAAGCGTGGATATATTTACCCTAGGTAGATTACAGCGTGGCTGGTTGTTGTGTTCGTTGCAAGTGTAGGATCAACTGGATATACGCACTCTAATAAATGACCAATCCAGCCCTGCTCTTATCAAACCAACGATTATGGCTAGATGGTTAGTCTTTCTAACCAATAGGACCCTAGATGGGTAATAGTTTATTGAAGACCTCCAATTATTTGTCAATCATCATTAAGAAGGATTTAATTCTGGACACTTTCGTGTATACACCACACAATGTTAGGATGCTACGACCGAGTCATTCAAAAGATAAGGTACGCGTTGTCACTTCTCCGTTGGCAGATGGGCGTTCACCGATCGTGTTACGGAATTCACTCGTCCCATTTTGGCTTGGAGCTCTCTCTCTCGAGCCCAACCATCAGCCGCACAGCGGCGCGTACTATAGGCAGAATAACATTACCGACAAAGACAAAGGAGACTGGAATGACCATCTCTGGCTTATTAACTGCCGTCAGCTAGTCATACCCAACCCCGAAATGTGTAACGCCTGGGGCTCGATCCTGCGACCCGTTGGTTAGAAGTCCTAAGCCACAAGGTACAATGGAACGAATGAGTTCCGTAAAAGCGGTCGGTGAGCGCCCCTCTACCATTGCATATCCCCGGTCGAAATCGACAGGACAGTGAGCCCGCGGCTCAATGGTTAGGGCGTTGGACTTTTAACCAACAGGTTGCCAGATCGACTCTCAGGTGCTCAACACTACGGGGTTAGGTATGACTGGCTGACATCGGCCTATAAGTCAGAAACGGCCATTCCAGTATCCCTTGTCTTTGTCGGTAGTGTTATTCTGCTTCTCCTGTATTGTGTACTTTTTCCGGCGCATTTCTCTATTGACTGCGTTTTCCACGCTATCACGTTTTTGCGCAAATCTACTCTGTGTTTCTGATCAGCTTAGACAGATTACCCAGAGTGATCTTATGCCCTGTATCACATGTACGAATACTACTCTTATCGATTTTTTGGTGAAAATAAGTCAAAAAGCCCACCTTTTTTTAATCACAGTGACGCGGTTATTGATGTACAGAAATAGCTTGCTTGAATCTATAATTCTAATGAGCAGTTCTTAACCGTATGAACAATACTTATACTTCCACTTTACTCAGGCAGGAAAGGAGTTTTTGCCTATGAAAAATTCGACGAATCGATGTCTTCATTCCTCATGTACTTGTGAGTCTTTCCCAGTAGGAGAGAAGCTTTCCCAAAAGAGAAACCACAGAACCTTGAATAGCTCATTCTTATAATTTTCGTTTAGAAACCATAAAAGGAGTGCAGCTGCACTTAAGCTTCCAAATCTTCTCGTCTATGAAAGCGACTTCTTGTATTACGCCCGTTCACTGAACTCTGCAATATAATTTCGTGTGACTTCCTGTCTTAAGTGATAAAGCAGACAAAGAAATAAACCTTAGTCATAAGTCATGTGCTTTACCGAGACCAAAGTGAGAAAAAAAGTCTCAGCTACGGGTTTAGAATCCGGACGTCTCTGCCATGTGTTATCGATTGTCGACGGAGATAAATTAGTCGTCACATGTAATAGGCTTTAAAGGTGTTCTTAGTATGTCCTTTTGCATGTGGCATTTAACTCTTCATATTTGCCTACTCTGCCCAGGACAGGGAAATGAGTTATGTTCAAAATACTTTTTTGATGGCGATGGTGGGGAGGATGGGAGGGGAGCGCAATGAAGACGCGGCAGGGCAAAATGGTTGTAGGAGCTTGCACTTAAAGGCTTGCCTGACCTCTCACCGACCTTCCCACTCCGACCCTCAATGAAAATTCAATCCACAACCACAAGCTTCTGCCAAGATGTACACCTTTATGTGCCGCGACGCATGAAAATGAATTTGCTAATGATTTTCCAAGGCTCGAACTCCAAAGTTAACGTAACCCGAAATACCCGATCCGTAAATTCAATGTTACACTCTGGATGACAGATGTGTGTCGGTGCATGGTTTAGGCGGAAGAAAGGCTGTTAGCTGATTTGACAAATAGTAGACAGTCCAATACTCTGGTTAGTCAAGACAACACGATGGAAAGAGTATTGATAAAATTTCAAACAATAGCTTCCGGCAAGAATATATAACTATAAAGCCTGCCTATAGGACCGTTCGACTGTCACAGTCGATGGTGTTCCATGACATGGTGGACTTGCGCATGAATCTGTCCTACTCTCTCCCGCCTCACCTGGGCGCTGTGGCATGACAAGTCAGGGCGACCGGAAGTGGACTATGGCCCGTTTACGTGTGCCACACGCGACCTGGTCTGATAGATTACTGGGCTTTCGTAGAGGAGTGGGTAGATCCGATCCTATTTGGGTGGGGGTGCCATATAGACCAGATGAAGAACAAGGCAGTTCTCGGGGCATTCACTCCACACAAACACAGTACTGAGCACGATTTATCACGTAATCTGGCAGTCTTCCGAGCCATGATTTTTAACACATCGTGATATACTTGTTTCGAAGTGCGCCAGATTTATTATACTTGGGAATGTGTCGTAATGCCGTGGGGTTGGAGTCTTTAGGGTCGACCACTCGCACTCTCTTCGCCCTTCCGTGCACCTGTCCACTGTCCGGACTGATCAGCCATCTGGAGCTGGGGTTGAGCGCTGTAGCTATTGGAGATATTATAGCCCGCCTGCACGTGCCACGCATGACTTAGTCTGACACCAGGCTAAGCCAAAGAACGCGTTGCCCATTGAAGTGATCGGTGCGTGTTTTGCGCATGTGTCGGGTGTTGTGTGGCTGACTAAAGCACGGTGTATATCTTGCGGCGGAAGGTGTGATGGTTGGAGAAAGTTTTGTCGCAGGTCTTCAAGAAAATTCATATGATCGAATAGACCCATGCGGCGGTGGAGTGACCTTACACAGTGCTGACAGGTGGGTCGGGTGCGACGAGTTTATGCTGGATCTCCTGACATTGGTTCACCAGTCTCATGGCCAATGGGTCGTTAGCGAACAACTAGACTGATGCGTGATCTAAGTGTGCGGTGGCAGTATGGGCAGGATTGGTTGGTATCTACCGGGTTGGTAGTGGCGGCAGCTTTGACATGACAGTGCTGGCACTGGGGAATTTCGGATGTGCGACGTTGGCTTGGCGTATCCAAATTGTGACGAATTGTATGCCGTGGAAGTGCATTTGGCCCAAAAGACCCGCTCGGTGTCCGAATATCTTGAGACATTGTGAACAGATTATGCTCGTACGATAGGTGCATGCCGAAGTTCCAGGCCGTAGGAGGTAAGTGAGCCCCAGGTGAGCTATCATTGCTCTGTCGTCTTTGCTTTGCTTGTTCTCGATTGCTTTCTGTCTGCTTATTTGTGTTTGTCCTGTTGTGAGCTAAATGCTGTTCCCCTGAGTTTCCTCTGTCTGTCTCACCATCTCCACTTCAGTAATGAACTAACTCAACGGCTAGCCCTCCTCGCAGTCGCCGCAGCGACGAGAACGCCTCCGTTGAGGATCGATGGTATCAACTACAGGACACAGTCCAGTCGACGACCCTGGCTGTCCTCGGTCACGCACGGCGCCAACACCAGGACTGATTCGATAAACGCCTCAATGCCTCAATTTACAGTGGTGAAGGAAGAGAACGAACAGCCAGCCACTCTAGATGTTCTCGTTTACCACAAAGTTCGTGGTGGCCTAAAACCAGTGTTCGGAAAAGGGGCAAATACGACGCAAGTACTGAATTTCAACTGTAACCATTCGATCCGTTACAAACGCAGTTGCGTAAGGACGCTATAGCTGCGCGTTGAGACGCACTGCAGTGAAACGGAAGACAAGGTAGCTGACTTTCAATATCTTCGACTGGCACTGAAAGTTAATGGCTACCCGCTCAACTTTGTCAACCAGTGCGTACGCATACAAAACCAGAAACCAAATCCAACCGGCCCTAAATTTTGGCAATCGCCTCCGTACGCGAGGAACGTCTCGGAAGCCGTCAGTTACCTTATCACTCCACTTGGGTTGCACACAGGCGGGAAGCAACCATCAGACGCTACGTCATGAGGCCGAAAGGCCCGATACCACGGAAGGAAACGTCTGGAGTCGTTTACCAGATCTGGTGCAGTTGCGGACAGAACAACAACATCAGAGAACCTGGTAGATTACTCCGGACGTGCATGAGTGAGCACGCAGCAGCGGTGAGGAAAGACGCCAGCTCTCGGGTGATGGATCATTCCACGAAACATTTAGAGACATTTTAAGAGACCGAATCCTCGCAAGATCTGACAACCGCGTGAGCCGCGAACTGCTCGAATCACGGTTCTCAGGCCCGCAATTTGCCAACAAGTGCAATGACCTTCCAGTATCATATTCAGTGCTGTGATATTCCCTGCGCAGGGGAATCAGTCACATGGATAGGCGCGGGCGCTCAACTAACCTGGTGACAGCGGGCCAAACTGCCGAGTAATCACCACGTCAACATCCAACTCGGATGATGAAATTGCGGCGACTAACGACTCGGACGCGGACTGACGAGCCATCATCGCCTCAGTTACGACCCCCGGCGGTGATTACCAACTGCAGCACCCGGACTGCACTACTGCCGTCTCCTCGTCCAATTGTGCCTCATTCTCCACGCCGATAACTTACACTGACCGCACTCCTGGATCCTAAATACCATCTCACTCCTCCCCCCCCCCCTTCCCCTATTCCCTCATTGCCCCAACGTCCGCTGCGGCGGCACCTGTACCTATCACCTCTGCACACAATCTTAACACACCAACAAACATCAACCCCCACTGTCAACAGCAATGATGTGGACTCGGCCCATACCTGTCTTCATTGCGCCTGCACCTTCGCCTCATACATCGGTCTTGCTAATCCATCGCACAGACACTGGCGATGAACCAGCGCCTGGAGCACCAATATGCACTCGCCGCAGCAGCCACCTACATCACGCAATATCATCCATCACAACCATTAAATCGCCACTTCCCACACAAATGGGAAGTGTACATCTCGGCTCCGTCTCTATGCGACCCCTCTGCTGCGTGTGTGATTCGATTCTGAGGCCATCATGGCGCGTCAAGTGTCAGGGCTTGGAAGGCTGCTGACTGACGCCCCAACACAGTCCACGCAGTCTGCCCAGTTGTATGTATCTGTTTGGAGTGGACTAAGAGGCAGTCTGAAGCGGCGACTTCTAAACGTGACCTACGACACTCGCGCATGTGAGATGTACGCCGCTCAACCTCCGTTGTGTGAAATTCTGGTGCTTGCGTTGGGGGGACTAGGTCGTGCATGTGGCGCTCGCAGACAAGGACACAAGATACGTCAGCCACCGCACCCATTCTCCGCACCTCTCAACTAACCGGCTCGAAAAGTGGCTGGGGTCTGGAAATGGGAAGGGAGAGTGAGGTCAACGACTCAGTGCATTTTCTTCACTATAAACAATCTGACGCGCTTGAGGCTATCACAGTGTGCCAAAAACCGTGGCTGGAAAGGTTGCCAACTGACGGGATAACTTGGACCTCGCATCTGGCCCAATGTTGAGTGTGTTGGCCCAGCGTGTGTGTGTAGTGGCCGGCTGGTGGTCTGAAAGTCAAACTGTAATGGCTCCTTCTTAATGTGGCCTTTATGGCACCCCCGCTCCGTGGGATCCGAACCGGTTGTGGCGGTACGCCTAGGTGCGGCTCCGGCTCGCCAGCTACCCTTTTGTTGCTGGTTAAAATCCTGATCAAGTGTGTGTTGTGGACTAGAAGGTGTGACGGCACGCCCAGATGCGGCTCCGGCCGTGTCAGCCATCAACGCCCCCCTCCGCCGCCTCCGGTCTTCTTAATTCTATGTTGACACCACTTCCAGGTGGGGAATAGTAAAGATAGAGTGTGGTAAATGCTCGGCAAGTCTGCATTCACTATAAACTAAATCACGCGCAAGTCACCGTCTTGCTCTGACCCTGCTGCGGACATCTTCAGTAACGGCGGTCGGAGTGTCGTATAGCCTGTTCTGCTCGGGGATGGATTTCACACTTCCACGTCGTTTTCGTCGAACACATTCTGATTATGCCAGTCCCAGTTACCACGGTAGTCCGCGGCGCTGTCGTGGTTGATGCTGCGTAGTTGGCAGTAGTGAGTCTTCACGGTGGGGCTGTCTTCCAGGGCCTGTATTTCTTCCTCGCCAACACAGTTGTTGGACGAAATCAGAGCGATGATAAGGTGCATCCAACAAAGCTGTGTTTAACTTACCTGGTGGTTGCCTCTCTTGTGATCATGTGCAAGGTCAGGTTTGCAGCCTCATCTTGAAGATGATGAAACGACGCAGGTCATCTTTTGTCACCAGCACCTCGTGGCGGCGGTCTCACTCTTTCTGTCAAACAGCGGACTAAATTACGTTTAACGTTTAGCGGTACGAAAATCCCAAAATGGGTGTATTGTCCGGACCACGTTTTCTTACGATAAACGCTGCGTCGAATGCTGCCGTCAGGTCTTCTACTCAGAAGCACATCCAGAAAGGGAAGTGAACCGGACTGTTCTTCTTCCAGAGTGAATTTTATTGATGGGTGCGCCTGATTTATGTCATCCAGTAGAATTGAGATGTCGCTTAGTTTCGGTGCAATCGCGAATATATTATCCACGTATCGCCCATAGTATCTTAGACCGTTGATCTGGTGACGTAACTGGAAAGCTTCTAATTTTCCCATGAATATATTTGCCCGTATCTTTTGCATTCATTACTTCAATAGCCATATAAATGTACAGGCCTGAAGAGAATTTATCGAAAGCAAACGTATGCTCGCCAAATTGCCTTTGGAATTTTACAATGGGAATTTTCGCAACTCTAAAACGTATGCTCGCCAAATTGTCTTTTGAATAACTGAAATAGTAGTCGTCAGGGCCAACAGACAGAACTGAAAAAGGCACTTATCTGCTTCATGGTTGGCAATACTGATAGCACAGAAACTAGCTAAAAGGACAGAGGCGCGTTTCGTCGATTTGTTGCCGCTGCCTTCACAGTACGCCCCCCCCCTTTGCTTTCAGGTATATACTCTAGTTTCAAAATTTCAGCATTTTAATTTTCTCACAAATTAGTGGGCTAGCTTTGGGCAAATTTTTTGTAATTAAGATTTCTTAGGCTTGGAGCGCAGTTGACATTCTTCACTTCGGCAACCAGGACCAGAAGAAAAATAAGGGGACACCGATGGGCTCATCTCAGTCTGGACTAATTGCTGAGGTGGTTTTGCAGAAACTCAAGCCGTTGGCCTTCAGCTCGTACACCCCTTCTCCAAGTTATGGCCCAGATACGCCGACGAAGTATTCGCTATAATCAAGAGGGGAGATATGCACGGTTTCGAGGGGCTGTTGAATCCAACAGTTCTTCCAAGTTACGATGGAGGGAAAATAACGACAACGGTCCGCCGTTAGTTATCGAACACTGGGTCATGCGCCATCCTTCAGAAGCAGCCATTCGCAGGTCGCAGACGAAGTTGTGTCAAAACCATCTTCCTAATCGTTCAAGAACAGTGTTAAGACGAAAAGGGGGGAAGGAGGATGGAAGATTGGAAGATGTTCTTTATAATCAGCTTTATTAGGAAGCTCCACACTAGGTGGTCACGCGGCGAAAAGCCGGAGTTCTGGCTCAAAGTTCAGTATGTGAAAAAAAATTTCGGAGACAACGACGAGAGTCCTGAGGCCTTTGGGTTTGGTATGACTCGGAAGGATGTTGTACGGACGCCAGTTTGCAATCAATCGCGAGGATAATATGTCTCCGGTTTTGACCATGTAAAAGAGCGGAACAGTCGGAATTCGAGGATCTGTAGCAGCCGATCCAGCCCCCTTTTCTTCGGCTCCGTTTTGTCGGCCGATGGCTGCGACAAGCACTGACAGGCCGCTGACAAACGACCACCCACACCGGCTAGAACTGGGGCCCCGCCTGTCCAGCTGCAGTGACTCCCGGCTGCCCTCACAAACTAGTATCACCTGACGCGCGTCGAACGCTCTTGCTTGATTCCCGTGAGGCCTTGTGAGTATGCGCCCTCCATTCCTCCCCTAATTTGTCCAATCACACGACCAACACTCTGCCAGTCACCCCTCCTGCTGACCGAGACACCCACTCCCGCGTAAACAAGACACGCCGCGACTGACGCTCTCTGTGGACGGACGCTTTTCTCTGTTGCAAGCAAACAGCCAACTTACGGCAACCTGCCCTGTGTGCAGAATAAATTAGTCCTCACAGCTCCCTGACTTCTGACAGTAGACGAAACGAACTTATTGTGCGTGGTTTAAGTTGATCTCACATCCTTGACCGCCACAGATCAACCAAATCATTCTTCGTGCCATGGATGTGGCGGATGTCGGTGGTGAGTGCTGAGATTTAGGCCAGATGGACAATCTCTTTCAAATTATACTTGGCCGAGTGTGATCGAAGGACAAATGCCAGTGGCTTATGGTGCATGATAAGGGTGGGGTCACGACCTTGGAGGAAGTGTGAGAAAGGATTCACGGCCAAGTAGACGGTGGACAATTTACAACCAAAGATAGCGCAGCGTGACGTCGTTGGCGAGAATTTATTGGAGAGAAATGGCAATGGCCAGATGGAATCAGAAGGCTACTGTTGAAAAAAACTTCGCTTACGACTACGGTCGAAACGTCTACAGTCAGGGGCAGAAGACCTTCGGGAGCGGGATGTGGCAGCAACGGAAGCCTTGATTCCTTTAGAGGTAGTCCGTGCTTCACCTTAGGGCTGGAAAGCAGGCTGGTGGGCAGCAGCAAGAGGTCAAGACAGTTCGGTAGGACTCGGCGATCAAAAAAACTGACCATGCGGAGAAACCGTCGCAACAGATGCTCGAAGTTAGTGGGGGAAAATCATGAATGTTTTCAAACTTGGAGGGCAGTGAACGCAGAGCTTCGCAGTCAGTGCGTTGGCCAAGGGATTCAAGTGAAGGAACACCAAAGATGCACCTGGAGGGATTGCTGGCGGCGCCGTACTTGTCGAGATCGTCAGGCACAAGGGCGAGATGCTGCTTGTGTACACCAGCAAGCCGACTAGCCACCAAGAGCTCATCAATGTTAACATACTCAAACGGCAGTCCATATAAGACATGGCCGATGAGCCTCTGGAAGGTCTGGGCGGTATTGTGTAGACATACGTATGCATTTATAATGGCCAAATAAAGTGGTAAAGGCAGTTTTAAGAATGCCTTCTGGGGCCACAGGTATCTGACAGAAGGCGTGCACCCGATAGATTTCCAAGAAAACCGTTTTGCCGAAAAGGGCTCCGACGAATTCCTGAAGATGAGACTCTGGGCACCGATGAGGAATGGCAGCGTTGTTGAGTACATTATAGTCACCACATAATTTCCAGCCCCCTGATATCGCCATGGGCACCATATGCAGAGGGACACCTAGTCGCTCTCGGACAGGTAGATGATGTCCAGTTGCAGGATGTATTCGTAGTCCGCCTTCGCGGCCTGCGGGCGGGTCGCGCCAGTCGCAGTGGCTGAGCGGGCACGTGAGAATCTGATGTACAGAGGTGGCGCGCAACATCCTGTTGGACCTCGCCACTGCGAAACCGGTGGTTAGTGGTGTTCGGATGTTGGAGGAGCAGCTCCCGATAAGGGCAAGCAGTAGCTGTATTCAGGACAGATAAGTTGTAGCAGGTTATTAGGCAAGTCGACCCGCTAACAGATAGGCCGGTCTTGGTGTCGTATAGTCTAACACGTCGATAGTCCACGTGGAGATCAAATTCCGCCAGGAAGTCGGAGTCGAGAATTGCATGGGCGACATCGGCAGTCACAAATATCCAGAGGAACGATCAACGAAGGTCGATGTTTAGTGTGTAGAACAGGCTGCAAACGTTGGAATGGGGGAAGAGTTAACAGCGTGGGGGTGTGGACAAGGGTTGGAGTGGGTGGAAACACGTTGATCCGGGTTCCGGTGTCCAGGGGCATTAACTGAACTGATCTTCAGGCTGACTCGTTTTGTGCCTTGTTTCCGCATTAGGGTGAAAAGAGCAGGTCCTGCTGCGGAGACGAGCTTTGGCACCAAATGTGGCATGATACCAGCAGGCGATATCTGTGCTGGGGCGATGGAAGAATAGGCTAGGCTTATCAGTTTAAGGAAGTGGTCAACGACAATGGGCTCAAGACTGCTGTCCCAGGGAATCGCCGGACCTTCTTTGAGGACAGAAATGTGATTAAGTCTACTCTACTACTCTCCTCTACCACTCCTACCTCTGTCTCTCCTTCCCGTCTGCTTTCTGCCCCTTAATCTCCCCTACTACCGACTGCAACTTCCTCATCAACACTCCAACTCCAACACTTTCGTCGCAGCACACGATCGATACTCCTCAGATGTCCCTTTCGTATGTCCCTCCCGCAGTGGACGCCGTGTCTGCTGTCCCGAGAGTTTTATGCTCACGTTTCGTAGGACCGGACCATTTCATTCTGCGCCGTTACACGCCGCCTTTGGTCTGGTCGGGGGGAGGGGGGATCGTGACAGCCTGTTCCCGCGATCGTCCGCGCAACCGCTGGACAAAGCCCGGGCGCACACACGCGCTTCTTAGTGGGGGTAGGAGAACAACCTCAACGGCACTCACTTGCCTCATAAGGACGCTTGTTGTTTCTGCCTACAGAGACACGTGTAGGCTCTCTCGCCGCAGTGGAACCTGCTGCACCGACTCCGACCTTCCAACCTTCCGACTTGGGAATTTTCGAGTCGTCGACTCTCGTCTGATGTGTTATCCGTGGCCATAATCCAGAGGCAGTTTATCCTCGCGGTTGATTGCGCGCTGGTGTTGGTGCAATGTCGTTCGGAAGCGCTTGCCGCTTCGCTTTCGTTATTGACCCATCGCTCGTCGGCGTCCATTTTCCAAACAAAAAGTATTACGAATAGTATCATTTTTATTTGGCGAGCTTTCTTCCGCACTCCTAACATAAGTACTAGCTAAAAGTTCAGACGCGAATTCCATCTATATTTCCGTTGCTGCGTCTTGCATATACGAGGGTTTTGGCTCCGCAGCGTCTCTCCTGGCTTGATATTTATCTGAAGTTCATATTACCAAAAACTGACATATATGCGTGCAGTCCGTTTACTTAGCAATGAGGACATCTTCGACTTACAAATGCAAAACGGCCGTCCACATACAGTGGGACGAAGGGGCTTGTTGTGGGAATTCACAATCTAACTTAACAAGTCAGCCAATAATAATTCCAAATATATCAAACTTCCACATGGGAAGTACCGGCGGCTGCTGCTTGGGAGAATAAGTTTGCTCGCGAAATCCTAATTATATATCTTTCTTATACTGACTCCGTCCGTAAAACAAATCTAACGGAAATACTACCGATCTGCCGTGACTTCGTATTCAACTCGCACTGAAGCGAAACCTTGATTTAAGTAAGTTAAAGTTAAGTTAAAGTTGCGTGGAAGGCGCCTTCCTGGGGCAAAACGCCTGCGTCTCCACTGCAAATGTGTAGGTGATTCTATTGGGAACGTAACAAATAGCTTACTTGAAAGCTGCACCGAAGCCCATATTAAGCTGGTATTATATCCATTTGCCCTCGACTGTATGTCACCAACAGCGCCTAGGGTTAATCCGTATGGTCTTTGTCTGTCCAATCGGTGTGATGTATTACAATGCAAGCAAAACAGCCCACACAAGCATATTTCTTCCGGACTGACTGCCGTCAGCCTATGAGGGTCGTTTGATGTATTAACATCACTCGTGACGCACCAGGTCCCAAAAATAAACAAATCTAGCCCGGAAACTGATTGGCTCGATGAATTTGAGGTACGCGTAAATATTTCGGCTCCATTAATACGTTTATTGGAAACGTAATTTGTGAAAGGCCTTTACAAGACAATGACCCCTAAAATATTATTAACAATACACCCCGTACATGATTCTCAGGTTTCCGAAAAGAACCACATATTCCTTCCATGCAGGGACCAGCAAATACGGCATAGCATCTACGATCAAATAAACAGAACACGCTGCAACCGCGTCGACTGAAATACACTTTTAAAAACCTATTAAAAGGACCGAACATTGAACGTTAATACGGGTTATAACTCAACGCAGACGCTGAATCATTCAGTGCCGGTATCTTGAGCATTCACTCGTGGTTATAAATAGGTTATTTCAGAACTTACTCGATTATTCGCCGCCTGTAGGACGTGAACAACAATATTATTTGGGCGCGGTCAAGACAGTTGGAACGTAACTAAAGATGATGTCCACCGTGTGCCCCGCGGGGTGGCGGAGCAGGAACAGCAAATTGCGCGCGAATTCGATAGTAGACTTGCACTACGTCAACCGCACCCTTTCCTCCCCCACTCACCTGAGCCTAATGTCATGACAAGGTCAAGAAGGCCGGAGGTAGGAACAGTGGCCGACAAAGCCACGCGCGCGGGCCACACGCCCCGATACGCGCAGCAGGGCGACTCGGATCCCAACGAAAACATTGCAGCCTGACTCTCCCTCCGGAGAGGATGGTAGACGTATATCTTTAACTAGCGGCCTTCCAAGCAACGGCTCTTAGCGCATCGGGATAGTTTAAAGGCGAGTCATACTGCTTATAGTAGGCGATATGTTCTGGTCGTGGGGACGCAATCCTCAAAGTCGTCCTCACTCCCTCTCTTCCCTCGTCCAGGCGCCAGTCAGATTTTCGAGCCGGTCAGTTATCTGATGCGGGGATTGGGCGCAAGTGACTGACAGAATTTGATAGGCCGTCTGCGCTTGCCACACTCTTCCTGACCCCTCGCAGACCACGCCGGGTTTTCACACAAAGGAGGCCGCCTATATTATGCACACATACTAAAGCTACGTGACATGAGTTGAGCGGTCCTACAAGCACACAGGTCAGACAAGTCGCTGATACATCACCTGAACAAATGCGTTTGCTTGGTATTCGTTCACTAGTCGGTCATCTTTCGGGGTTAACTAGAGCACAGCATCCTTACAAGCAGATCGATAAAGGGGCGACGCCTAACATCAGTCCCACACACCCAGCTATTTTTTCTGTCTTGTTTAGCTTATACAGATGGAAGTAAACAACAGTGCACACTTGATATTGGCCGGCTACCAAATGTAGCACAAATAACAATTAAAGAAAAGATTAAATTAGCAGTTTTTGCATGGAATTTTGCCCGGACTCTAGTAAGGCCCCGCGAAAGTTCAGTTCTAGGCATTTAAACAGGATTTGAGTCACCTGCCGTTCACATTGAAACGTGACCACAAAGCACTTGAAATCAAGCCCCGTTCGTGATTTACCGAGGAGCGGCAGAACACGTACTTCAACCAGCAACGTGGTGCTCATAGCACTGTACAAAAAAACAGCAATCCAGGACAGAGCGTCCGGCAGTACCCAGATTGACGCTCACGAAGCACCGACGAAATACAATTTTCGATCATGTGGCGTCGCTCAACTGCAGGAGCATAACAGCGCGCGGAAATCTGCTCATGACTTCAATTTGCTGGAAAAATCCAGGAGACAGCTCCTACCATTAAAGCCATTTTAGTCTCAACAAAATGTTTAATAAGTCTCTTTTTTCGGGTACCGGTAATGTGCGCCGTTTTGATTTCAGTCTGATCACAATACTCTGGAGGTTCTGGCCTGCGCGGTATTGTAAGAAACAGAAACAATTAGGCCATTTTTACATCAACATGCTGCAAATGACACCTCCATGAAATTATGCTATCTGTCTCTATTATAGGGCATTTGCTTCGTTAACTGTTCAAACAGCAAGGGACACTTCTGTAAACCATCATGGGGTTTAAGTTCCTGTGTTGTTTAAACAAAACAGGGCCGCCCCATATTATGCCCATGTCAAGCGCAATTGCCTAAAAGAAGTCTTCCACGACCAGCCGGTCTCGTATGCTCTATGGAGAGGTCATCTGGATCCTCTGATCCTATCCCATATTGCCGATAGAGCTAAACAGGCGAGTTCCAGGAAATAGTTCGGAAGAAGGTATGATCACTGGAACGTTTTCTTCTTCTGACTTGTTCTATACTATTTCCTTCTTTGGGTCTGACTGAAATTCGGGGTATAAAAGAGTATACCCAACGCCGTGGAACAATTAGGTAAGATTATCATTCCAAAGAGACAGTCTACGCATTGTGAAACTTGCACGACTGTTCTTCAGTACGTGCTAGAAAGGGACATTGTTGTGTAAACAACCATGGACGACGATTTGAGCAACTTTTTAAGCAAGATTCTCGCGGATGGAGTGCAGGATAAATTCCATCTTCCTTTTCAATTTAAAGAAATGCCTTTTAATAGGACTCTAGAGACCTTACACTCTGATAATATTAGAAATAACAGTTATGTGATTGGAAAATCGGAGAGCACAAATCACTGTCCGAGAGTTAACGGTGTGATTGAGGTACACGCACCGTGGGCCGCATAAGGGCCGCACCGAATATTTTGCTGCAGGCTTCCGCATGTGAGTCCCCCACACGCGTTACCCACTGTCCTACAAGCCTCGTGATTTAACTGTAGCCACGGTTTCCAGAGCTATTCTGAAGCCTTACTCTCTAATCGATTTTTTTCGCAACTGCTGGCACTGTCCAAGCACTACGCTAAGCTAGGTACTGGCGCCCAAGGTGAGTGCGTGTGTCTGATATTGAGGTCAATCCCTTCCTATCGAGTCTTATAGTGACAACAAGGTCCACCATTTGACTAGGCCTCTCAACCCGGTTGACGGACAGGCATTCGCCGAGAGGGTTACAGTGCACGCCTGCACACGTAGGCGTGCGCGCATGAGGCTTTTGCGGGTACACGCTGAGCAGCACATAGTGTCCTGGGTCGGTGAGATTACCAATCGAGGGCCCAATAGCACTCTCAATAGCACTGCGTGTTCTTGCAAGACGTAAGAGCATTTGGGTGCTTCATTCGGGTGCCCCACCCGTATACCCCCTATTACCACCGGTCCCGTAAGACAGGCAGCTGGGAGTTTTCGGTACCGGGACGGCTGCCAACTGCGATCTAGCCCGAGTGTCTAGACTAATGCTGTCACCGCCGACCGGCGTTCGTCGAAAGTAACGGGTTTGTACCAGAAAGTGTCGGACGAGGAAGTTTCTCCTTCTTTGCACACGAACGTTTTTGGAGGGTACATCAAAATCATTAGACTATGATGATGTGGATACCGTACGTTGAAATTGTTAGGTTCACTTAACAGTGCCCCGAAATGCAAGCGTGAGGTAATAGTTGCGATCGCTTATCCTTCTTGGCATGGTGTTCACTTCTGAACGAGCAAATATTGCGAAAAATATACGCTCTTATAAATACTTTGAGCTATGGCGATCCCTCTCCCTGTAATCCATGCTTACGTGCTTGCCATTTACTTTCGTTGGGTAGGTGTCTGCATTTGGCTATCAGAGTCGGAAGTTACACTTTCGACAGCATGTTTACCATATTAATTTCTTTAGATGACAAGGATTCAGCCGACGTTTTGCCATCGACCCCGCACCAGACATCTAGCGGGCTTGGACAATGGCTGGGCCCTGGGAATGGGAAAGAAGAGTGAAGTCGACGACTCAACGCATTTCCCTCGCTATAAACGATCTGACAAGCTTGAAGCTATCACGGTGCGCTAAAACCCTTGGCTTGGAAGGTTGCCAACTGACGGGGCGACTCCGACCTCGCAGTCGGCCCAGTGTGCGTGCTTATATAGAAGGGCGCGCCGGTGGAATGAGTGTCAGGTTCTAATGGCTCCTTCATAATGTGGTCTTTATGGGGTTTAATCTCCGTGGGATCCTAGCCGGCTGTGGCTGCGCGCCAAGGGGTAGCCCCGGCCGCACCAGCCATCTGCGCCCTCTCCCACCCTCCAGCCTTCTTGACTATGCCTTAACACCGGGCCCAGATGGAGGAGGAGAGAGTGCTGTAGATTTTGCGCAAGTCTACGCTCTCTGTAAACTAACCCACGCGCAAGTCACCGTGCCTGCTGCATTTTGCTGTGGAGCACGCGGCGGACAACATCGGCAACGACGATCAAACTCCCAATGGTGAACGCGCAGATCAGAAATGCGCGCGCTAACAGGGGACGACATTCATGGGGGTTAGTTATACTAGTAACATTCTCGGAGGTATTATGAATAAGATTCAATAATGACGTCGATTTTGGTTGGGTTGCCGTGTTCATGATGTACAGTATGATCAGACGGTTGATTTCAGGGAAGGGATGGATTACGCTTCAGGCTATCCAAACTCGGTTTTCTATTGCGGAAGAGGTTACATGTTGTCATGTATGGGTAAGCATTGATGTCCAAAGGAAGCATATACGTTAGTGTATGCATGTATTATTCAATGACGCGCGTTGTTCTATGGACTTTTAGCTCTTTCTCTTGTGCCTCTTTCCGTCCGAAACAATTTGTGTTTTTCGAGCTTCAGGATCAGCGCAATCGCTAGTGGACGTCGGTTAGGGAGAAGAAGAGACAGTTTTATTCGTTTAGATCCGTTTGACACTCTGGAGGGTTCGGAAAAAGAAGGTGCTATCACTGGAACAAGAAGCTTATTGTCCTGACGTTTCGGATTCTCACTCGGACCTATCATCAGAGACATTCGCCTGCCCACTTCTATTGGCACTATGGAGGGTGTCTACGGCTACGTAAGGAGGATGACAGCCATGGTTGATGCAGTTTGACACCAGTAAACAGCTGTCGGGACTGAGCACTGATAAAAAGTGATTGAGACCAAAAGTGGGGTTGAAACTGGAAGGACGTGAGAGCGGGGAACTCGCAAATGGCAGAAATCTTAGCATCATACGATGGCAGTCACAATGATCTATGTTTCTTTCTAAGAATTGAGATTCGAAAATTTGAAAGTTGCTGTTACTGGTAAAATTGATTTGCCGTTAGCAATAAATAGTTCAACTAATCTCCACCGAATGCCCTTCTCCAAAATGTGGAGAAGGCGACTTGAGGAAGTTGGTCCGACAGAGTCTGTGACTGTTATCGACTAGCAGACGAGTATTACGTAAATAATGTTTCTGACCATGAGAAGAATGGCAGTGGGGGTGCTGATGCCAACAGACGCCGTTTGATGTGAAACATCGGCTGAAGATCTGAGATTCGAGCAGTTGAGACTTCACGGATGGAAACCCTGCGCAGCACGGACCTGGGCTACTGTAAGGGTGAGAACTCCCAAACCCTGTTTAATCCCCTTGAGAATATGCGCAGCTGTGTGGGTTTTCACACAGTCATTTACGTTGACTGCAGCTGCAGGCTAGCAGTACTCGGAGAAGAGGTTCACAATCTGCGATATCAACCTAGTAGATGAGTTAGGTGTGTAAGGTTATCTTGCACAGAAGAGGGCGACGTTCGAAAGAAATGCTGTCTGGGCATTGGAATCCGGGTTCGGCACGGTCTGGTTATGAAAAAGACTCCCTGCTGGTGTCCAATAACTGATTATGTCTGACTTTCGCCTACTTTTTCCTATCGTAGGTTTCTTGTGGATCTTCGGATCATCTGACTAGGCATAAACAACAGCCAGAAATAGAGAGTGAAGAAAATGCAACAAGGGCCGATTAAAAAAATATAGGATAGAAATAGACAGGGAAAACGAAGAACACGGGGTTGCTGTTGTAAAAGATATATGGATCAATATTCTTAGGCAGTGGACACCGTAGCGGTGCGGTTGATGCCACTTAGGACAGAAAGGGATAAATCATGGAATGGTGGCAGGACCAAATTCCTTACTGCGTCTCCTAAACTTATATCATGCACTCTACGTCACTAGATATAGGTGTTTTTGATTGGCGAACTAACTGGCTGATTGATCACGACCGTGGCACTGCTGGCCGCTAGTTCGTTGCCGCGTAGTGACTAGCATGATGGCTGCTTCACAGTCTGACTTATCAGTAATGTCCCCCGGAAGCTCTGAAACGAGGAAATGCTTTTTTCCACGTCCTGTTTAATCACATGATAGTATAGCTGAACTAACGACTCCCCAAAAATACACGCGAGCGATTCAGCGGAATTTTCGTCGCGGCCTTTGCAGCATTATGACGGCAAGATCTGTCACAGAAGCACATAATTTTTATGCACTGCCCAAATTGGTCTTATGGAGGCCATCGATGTGCTGAACTAGTCTGGCGATCTAGGAAACTTCGTACAGAACTCAGCGTACAGGCTGAGATCATTTAACTTCGCTCTGACACGCGAAGTGAGGGTGAAGTGCTCGCTAACAACAACCTCTTTTCACCTCAGGATCTTTGTATTGCTAACCCGCGTATACGGGGATAAAGACCATGACACCGACCTCAGTTACTGAACTTTCAGAAACTCTTTAATACTCAAACAAAGTACGCCACTACAAGTGCCTACAACTATATTGCGCACGATCTTCTCGTCGACTATGACTGGCTGCTCAGCTATCCAGTGGGACCAGATATATAGCGCCGCGTGTGCCTTCTCCCTGAATGTGCGAATTTCGGAGTAAATACGTTTGCCGACAAAACACTTATCGTCCACCAGCTGGAGACATGTAGATAATACACGGGGCCAGCGGTCGCTGACAATATTCTTGGTATCATTTCAATAGAAAGGTTTGCCTCCTTGTTGTGTACACTTCCTAAAAACCTTCTAGTCGATTAAAAACTCACAGGGTTAATCTCTTAACATAGCCAGCGGTACGACAGCTTATAATCTTATTTAAATAATTGGCCGAGTGCTCACGTCGCAAGTATATCAAACTAGTTCCCACCGAAAAGTTTATTAATCGGAGAGATTAATACAGTCTCCTGCAAAAAAGAAGGGCAAATGGCACAATAGATACCCGTACGTGCTGAGCTAGTGCGGCACCAACATGCCTTCTGGCCCCAAAGGCCCCCTCGAGCTTGCTGGTGAAGCCAGGGCTGCTTTTGGGAGAATTAAAAATTCCCTTGCCGACGCCACCTTGCTCCCGCATCCCCCTCCCGAAGCTCAACCATCCCTGATGGTAGATGCTATGACCGTAACCGCAGGTGCAGTTCTTCAACAAAAACTTTCTGGTTCGACTCGACCACTGGCCTTTTTCTCCAAAAAGCTCTTGCCGGCTGAAACCCTCAACGTTACTTTTGGCTGTGAACTACTTGCCATTTATCTGGCCGTGAAGCATTTCCTGCATTTCCTTGAAAGTCGTGACATCGCTATTTTCACAGACCACGAGTCACTGATTTTTCCTCCTCGTTCCCACTCCGACAAATACAATCCCAGAAAGATCGCCCACCTGGACTACATCTCCCAGTTAACCACCGACATCCACCACACTGACGGGACGAAGAATGAGAAGGCTGACATGCTGTCCAGGCCATCACTATCGTCGCCCCAACTCTCACACGGGATCGACCTTGGCGTCATGGTGGCTGAGCAACAACTAGTCGGTTTTCCTGGTGACGGGTCCGTTAGCAGTTTCCAATCCATAGACTTTCCTCTGACCACCGACTCTAGTACCATACTTTGTAACGTCTCGACCTTTTTTTCATCGTCCTTTTTGTGGCCACCTCGATGTGTCGAGCTGTGTTTCAAACTCTGCATGGACTCTCCCACCCTGAAATACGAGCCTCACAAAAGCTCTTCGCGGAAAGATTTGTCTTGCCTGACATGAATTAAGATGTCTAAGTTTGGACCCGGTCGTGTCTGTGTAGGCAGCGGAACAAGGTGCGGCGTCAGAACGAGTCCCTGCCTGGCACTTCCCCCAGCCTCGACTCAAGGTTTAGCCATGTGCATCTGGATGTCGTTGGCCCCTTGCCTTCATCCAATGGCTATACTCACCTGTTGATCGGTATACCCGCTGGACTGATGCTATCCCATTGCCAAACACTGAGGCGGACACCATCGTTAAGGCTTTTGTCAGTCGTTGGATCGCCTTTTTCGGTGTCACATCCGCGGTTACGACTGACCGAGGAGCCTGGTTCGAATCTGCTTTTTTTCCAAGCCTTTCGCAACTTTCTTGGCTGCACGCGCATGCGGACAACGGCATGCCATCCAGCTGCCGATGTCATGGTCGAGCACTTCCACCGTCAGTTAAAGACCGCCCTGCGTCCCACCTGAGACCCAGTCAATCGTTGCCCACACCGGAAACAAAACAGACCGAGAATTGAGTGAAGCCGAGGCCTCGGATGAGAACTCAGTCAATCGATATATCGATCTGGCGCCGGTGCACAGAGCCCTGCGTAGTCACCTCTAGTCTTGCGCCGTCGGTCGATGATTGGCCCACATGCTTTATGACTGTCACTTGTTCTGTTGCTGCTACTACCTCTGACGATGGACTCCTGTACGAGTCTGAAAGCTCAGGACAATAAACAAAGTGTTCCGGTGCTCGACTCTTCTTCTTTACTTATGCGTACACCTGGAACTCGAAATTTCGCCTTCATTCGTGGAAGTTATGGTATCTCACAGCTCCCTCCACTGGGTTTCGATATTGATATGCGCCTCCAGGATTTGCGCTTCTTTCACTTTGGAGTTCGTTAAGCTGCTAAAATTCAATCTGTATTTCCTCGCATCAAGTAGTACGGTACCAAACTTATCAGATGAGCAATAGAGATTTGAAGTCGGCCTGCGGTAGGCAAGTAAGGCCCTTCAGGCAGAGTAGATCGAAGCGTGTCACTTCCCCTTGCAGTAACTGCGTCTGAACACAAACAAAAGTGTAAGGGGCACCAAAAAGTAATGGCTTTTTTCTAGGTCATAATTCAATTCTATATATTAGGTATTTAAACTACGTGTCTTTATAAGTCAGTTACGTATTGCTTTCTAGACTTTGGTATGATTTTTCATCTTAGGTTGAGCTTAGCAAATGGGAGGCGTAAGATTCGAAGGCAGTCATGTTCGCATTTCGACCTGCATAACGCAACCAACACAACAGCAGTTGCCAAAACAATTTATGGTCTCAATACGAATGCTTTAAGTGTCCGCGAGTGCCAACGTTGGTTCGCAAAATTCCAAGCGAGCGATTTTGACCTCTCCGATGCCCATGGCCTGGGAAGAACAGTGGAGCTGAATACTGACTTTTTGAACGCAACCGTCGAGCCAGATCCCTAGACAATTGAGAAATTATCAGAATAACTAAATGTATCATGATATACTGTTCAGGAGCACCTTCAACGGGTAGGAGAGGTCAGTATACAACGATTTTGTATCCCATGCTACCTTCAGCGATCTTTGCCTGAACCACTTTTCATCGAATTGCCATTGGAGATGAGAAATGGATTTTTTACGTTAACAACAAACAGAAACACTATTGGCTTTCCAAAAGTCAGACATCAGTTCACAAGCTGAAACCAGACCCATAGTTCAGAAAAGTCTTGTTGTGTGTGTGACGGAGTATGGAAGACCCACTTTACTTCGAGCTACTGGAACAGCGTGAGGCCGTAACAGTAGACCTCTATTGTCAGTAGTTAGAACATGTGCATCAAGATCTCACCGTTGAACATCCAGCGCTAATCAATAAGAAAGGTATCATTCCGCTGCTTGTCAACGCGAGACCGCATCATGCCTGACAGATCCCGAACAAGACCTGAGATTTAGGGTAGGGACTTCTTCCACATCCACCCTATTCAGTTGATTATGCATCAACTAATTGTCCTTAGTTCAGATCTATGCAGCACGCCCTGTATGGAAAACTTTTCGAAATATCGATGCTGTCAAACCCAGAGTATCGGAACTCTTATAATCAAAAGGTACATCCTCTTATGATGGGGATATTGAAAACTCAGTGTGGAGATGGACAGTAGTGATTGACAACTATGACAGCTGTACAAACACTGCCCTTGTCATTTATTAATAAAACATTGCTTTCTGGTATACCTTATAGTTGTGTCCGCAAACCAAAGGGAAATGCGACTACCATGGCAACTTTCTTCGATGAAATATCCGAAGTTTCTCTGCTTTAAATTTAACTCAGTTGCGTGGGTTGATTTGCATCGATCTTCACCAGTCCCTGCGTTCGCCGCATTTCCTGTCGTCTTGACTGTGTCTTTCCACTGAAACATGTTGGGTGTCTTCAGAGATGGTAGGGTAGAAGCTAGGAAAGCCCGGCAAGAGTATCTTGCATGGTCTGGGTTACTTACTTCGGGGAACATTTGTGTTGAGAAAAAGAGCTATCTATCAAAGAAATTTTCGGTATCACAAATGTGGGTCCTCCATATTGTCACAAATTAAAAGGGTATATCATTTTTATCACTAAATGAACGTTATGCCCCTTTGTAGATATTGTAAAAAAGGTATTGCATTATTTTATGTTTACTCCGATGACTGCCTTAAAGCATTTTGGTAACTCTCACGCAACTACCACTGCGAGGTTTTTTCTTTCTGTGGCAAATACAAAAAATATCGTCAGTTATTCCCTTTTAGCATAACTGCTCCCCGGAGCACGTAACCCCGGTCATAAACCATGCCCTTGCTGAAAGTCCGCCTTACCATAAACTGATGAATGTCTTCGGGGTTACTATAGCCCTCTTTGCACACGACCAATGAAATGTAGACCCCACTGTTAGATTCTGACCTGCTGCAAAAACCGTTGTCAACCTGGAGGCGTCGAAGAGAAGGTCAGTTAAAAATATGACTCGACGCAATTTGTCAAGTTATGAAAGTGGGTTTCGAACCTTCAATATCTGGTATTCGTCACTAGAAAAGAGAATAAGCCGAAAACTCGCGATCAGCTGCCACAGATCGTCACGCGTGAAGAGGTAAAATTAGCATCATCATCATCATCATCATCATCATCATCATCATCATCATCATCATCATCATCATCATCATCATCATCATCATCATCATCATCATCATCATCATCATCATCATCATCATCATCATCATCATCATCATCATCATCATCATCATCATCATCATCATCACCACCACCACCACCACCACCACCACCACCATCATCATCATCATCGTCGTCGTCATCATCATCATCATCTGGGCTGGTTAGATCAGGCGGAATCACAGCTGTACAGTGCTCCTGCCTGCGGCTAGACTGAAGTAAACTGACAAACCGGCCCCAGGTTCGTGCACCCATACTCCGAGCGCGCATGCCCCTTCAGCGACGAAATCCAGTAACGCAGACATTGTATGTTCGAGAGAAACACGTGCCTACAACAGTCTGAGATATGAACTTCGGCATAGAGATTCATTCGTAGGGCTTGTTAAAGTTCCAAAAGTGGTGAGTTTAGATGCTATATGGGTCCTGGAAAGCGAGAGGTGCCAATTCATGATTGCTAGTTGGTGCGTTCAGGCAATGCACAGTTGCAGCCGACTTATCGGGCTGAATATGAATCAAAACATCCTATCAACATGACCCAGGGGTGATCGTAGAGAGATCTGCAGAAAAAGTGGGACACCATAACCGTCTTCTCACATAAAGTACAAGGAGGAATTGCACGCATGCGGGACCTAATAATGCACCAACCATCAAAAAATCCCGTGCCTCTACCATTGGTGTGCTAAAGTTCTCCGCGACATCAGACAAAACAGGCACGTAAAGATTCAAAAAGAGCCGACGACGTCGAGGAAGAATGACACGTTATATCCCGGAGTGGCATATTTATACTGCCTTCCGATGTTCATACAGCGATTACAAAGGTCAATAACATTCGCGCATTGTCATCGTTGGCAGTAACACAATGTTTATATGAATTTAGGAGGCGGAGTTTTGCGTGCCAGCCGATTTTCGGCCGACCAATTAGGCTAGTCACTTAACACTAGACGACCACAGACATGCAGACACTAACCATGTCTATTTTATAGGCAGAGCTAGAATAATCCAGAGAGTTCAGACCAATAATAGTAAACTAAAAGGCCGCGGATTCATCGGTGAAGACTGAAAGATGTTGTCGATTGGTCTGAGGCCTCATGCACGTGCCTTTCGTTGGTTTTTGATACGGCAGAACAACTGATTCACGATGATATCAAAATAATGTCAATCATCCACCGGACGAGGTGCCTTGGTGTTCCAATTTTTAAAGCACTGATTTCGACTGTCTACCTTTAAATATTGGAAAATTCTGTGCACAGCGCTTATTGTGTAGCATGTTAGTTGTATGTGCATCATGTGTAGCGTGAGGGCCGACAATGTTAACCGTGGAGGCCAGGTGACCCCCGCTCCGTCGTAGTTTGGTCCGTCCTCGTTGATCGTGACGATAATCGGTGACCTCGACGGCCCCACACCCTCATTACCTATGGCCAGAACGGTTTGCAAAACTAGGTAGGGTGGGGATAGCCATCTTTATATGGAGCTTAACTAAGCGGTAGGCTGGCATTCAGGATTCATGCACCTGTCTGGACTTGTGAACGTAACTCCAGCCGAAAATGTGTCCGTTTGCGCGGAATGGGTCGCGACCTCAAACTACGGGTCTAACATATGAATGGTCAGCTGAGGTCCGTGCATCCGCTTTCCAGCCGTCGTCTAGCTCCACCGACTCAGTTGTCCAGTCGAAAGCTGCAGTGAAGTGGACTGCGGCTGACTTCTTATGGAAGGGTGATGTCTTCTGCTCTCATCGATTTGTGACGGATGGCAGCAACGGTATAGGGAAGGACCCCACTTAACTGTCAGTAGACTGTGGACCGTTCTATACGTGATCTATGGTAGAGGGAGTTTTATGGGTGGAACAACACGCTTGACAGTAAGCTGACAAAATGGACGAAAACATTAAAATTGCCTGGATTTATGCCGAGAGTCTTATCTTACGCTATTGTATGACAAAAGAAATGGGAGTAGTAATTAGGCAATAAACAAGAAGTAAATTTCACAAAATAACGGATTTTGAGTTAAGGTGTGAGGTCGTGGGAAGTAATCGTTGTTGGCAGTGTAATTTCTTCAACAGCCTCCAAATGTATGCCAAGATAAAACTCCATATGACACGATCCACAGTCTACTGACAGTTAAGTGGTGTCCTTCTCTGTGCCGTTGCCGGGGATTGAGAGAGGCCTTGTGGGTGGCCATTCTTCCAAGCGGAACGAGGATGCGGAGACCCTGTTGCAGACATCTTCTGCAACACTGCGCCTTTAGCGCATGTTCACCGTCCACAGTCATTTGTCTGACATTTCGAGGCCCCGTATTGCGCTCCCATTGAGTCTGACTTGTTTCTGAAACCGAGAGACTGGGTCTGGTTTTTGGTCGATCACAGCTATCCACATTGATAAGCTGTCTTCAAGACTGACGTAAATCACAGATATCCAAACCGGCCAATCAGCTTGGACGCTGTCGCAGGCCTGCTTTCGCTCAGGGCGCTCTGACGCCTGCTCCGGCGACATCGTACCAGCGCCTCTCCTCCGGTGGTCAACTTGCTCCAACCCATTCTTCATTCATTCTGTACAAAATAAAGTACTTTTTCTCTCTCCCTCTATCGACGTCAACCTTCTCCCTACTCCGGGTCTGATTTAAAGGTCGTGGTGGCCAGTGTCTGCCCATGATCTTAGCTGCCGCGAGAAGGACTCTAGCCACAGTGCCGCAGACTTCTTTCCCACTCAGCATGCTTCAGCGAGATCTGGGCCTTATGGTTCTGCTTCCTTCTGGACATTTGGTTCTTCTGACGAAAGCTCGTGGACATTTGTTGGCTCCGAAAGGCTCCCAGGGACGTTCTGTCTCGTACCGCTTGTCGACTAGCAAACTGCAACGATTTATTACTAGTCAGCATAGCATGCGTATACACCTTCTTTCGTGTTGTCACAGGTGTGAACTGTTTTAACGGATCAGGAATGTCCGAATGCATCTGCTCCTTACAGTATTCCATTTTGTCCGGGTCTGTAGTGAAAAAAGATATCTTCAACTTAGCACGCCCAAAATCTGCGCTTGGTCCTGGATATCTGTCTTTCAAGATTTTGAAAAATCTCATCAGCCATAAGCCCTAGGGACGGCGGTGGAAGTACCATCGTCTCGTTGAGGGTGAACAATATCCTAAGGCAAAACATCACGATTTCACGAGCTTTGGTTCTCGTTTTTATTAAAGTTTTCACGCGGCATTCTGCTGAGCGCCTCGGCTGCGAAGGTGAATGATGTAGTTGTAGAGGGGGAGGGGGTGGGAAAGACGGCACAAAAATAGACTTGACAATTATGCAAGAATGGTTCTGTTGCGTGAGCTGTTTGTTCGTGGGCTCGCTGTCACGAACCTCAAATTTTGGGTCAACCGGTTTGTAGGCCTGAATGTCGGCATTTACCGATAGGCTAAAGCCTTATAAGGAAAACAGGTGAATAAACTGCGACACGAGTGAGAAGACTGAAACACTGGCCTGAAACTGCGCGAAAGAGACATGGGGACATAACGGTCATTTTCCCCAAAACGCAGAAGCCGTGTCAGCCTTTCCGATCTTCGTAATTGATTTCCTCTGAATACGGTACAAGTAGGTGGTATTTCCTCGTTGTGTGTAGCCGCTGACTATCAGAAGCACACGTACTCCCAAGTGGGCAGGACTCATATATGTATCATCCTGATTGCTGCCTTTATACAGAATACCACCAAACGTTAACCGAAGTTCACTGTCCCTCCGCCTTCTTTCTTGATGTGTGACATGTCCAAGTGAACAGGAGCCGACATCCAGCCATCACGTACCTACCTCTCGAGCCTCTCTTTCGAATGAGCGTGTGGGACAATACCGCTGATGCCGAGGACATTGGTGATGATGCCGAAGAGACTGGTGCTTTGGTATCTGTGCTAAAAACAAAGAATGAAAAGTTTAACTTGTAGTTATCGTCTCAGTTGTTACACCTTTCGCATAAAACCCTTAAATGGCAACCTGTCATCGGAATCGCTGAGGTTCTCTACTCAAGATGGAATAAAATCCGATGTGTTTAACTTGGAAGTATTACTTAAACATACTGTGGCTGCAAAACTTTGCCTCCAAAACAGACTATGCGCTAGCTGCGCTATGCAGACACGGGGGCTAGATCAGAGTCTGGCAGGCCTTATGGGGAATGCGCACCCATAACAAACACCAAAAGTTGGGTGTGGCGGCACGCTCAGTTGCAGACTCACGCCGCACAAACTGGGATCCGAGTCGTCCCCCTTTTTGCTGTTAGGCAAAATCCTGGTCAGTGTACGTTGTGGACCAGGGAGTGTGGTGGTGCGTCTAGACGCGGATTTTCGCCGTGCCAGCCACCTGCGCCCTCTCCCACCTCCCATCTTCTTGACTCAGTCATGACACCGGACCCAGCGGTGGGGGAGGAGAGAGTGTGTGGTAGGTGCTGCGAAAGTCTGCTAAAGCTATAATCTAGTTCGCGCGCAAATCACCGTCCCTGCTCTCATCCTGCTGTGGAGCACACGATGGACAGCGTCGGAAACAACCTTCGAACTGCCATATGCAAAGCTAGTTGACTCATTGATTTGCTTTGCGCTGACGGAATTGCGGTAGTTTAATCGTAGTTGCGAGCCCGTCCGTCTACCCTCATTTGCTTTTAGTTCAACAATTGAGTGTCTGCACCGCGTGTGACTCAGTCTCTCGACGTGGTGGTAGTGCAACGTCAATCTGCGTTTCGACCTTCACTGATTGGCTGCAGGCGGCCGTGCCTCAGGTGAAGGCTTCATCCTTTGGCACAACCACAACGGCTGACTCTCTACGTAGTGGAACAGGTGCCACAACTGATTTCTGAATAATCTTGCCGATCCTGTCTCCCTGCTTTTCGATCTGGGAAATTATTCGTTGTCGTACTTCGATAAGTGGTAGTATCTGGGTGGTTTGATCTAATCTGCCACTTACCGTAAATTAATAACCACAGTGGCCTCAAGAAAAGGTTCAACCGCCATACAACGAGCACTTTTTGGCCGTTTTTAGAGGTTGGAGGGCAAGGGTATGGTTTATGGCCGGGGTTACTTGCTCCAGGAAGCAATTATGCTAAAAGGGAATGATTGGCGATAATTATTTGTACGTGCCCGAGATAAAAATAAAAGGACCTCGTGGTGGCTGTTGTGTGAGGGTGGCTAGTATGCTTTAAGGTAGTTCTAGGAGAAAAAAATACAACAATGCAATACCTTTTTGACAATACCGGCAAAGGGACGTTAAATCGACTAGCCATTATCATGAAGTGGTGGAAATAGTGTTTCCGTTTAAGTGGTGGCAATACAGAGGATTCAAATTTATGATACCACAAACTCCTTAGGTCTTTACCTCTTTTTATCAACCCAAATACTCCTCGGAGTAAGTAACTCAGACAATAAACCATAAGGATACGGGGAATCGATTTGTGTGAATTAAACAGCAGTTTTCAGCTTATATCCAAATGACAACGTAGGAAGAACGTTGAACAGTCAAGTTAACATCGGCGCGCGCACAGCCATTGCGTATTTATTTGAATCGTATGTACTTCTTGTCAATCAAAGGGTACCTTGATTTTCTGAAATAAAAAGGAAACCTGTGAGCCTGTGTTGTGAAAGCCAGTTTTCATTTAAACCGTGGCAATACAGTTGCCACGGTTGAATGTACGATAAATACCCACCGCAGACATTCAAGAAGATATGACTTGTATGAACTTCTATGTAGGGTCCGCCCAATGCCTGTGGTGTAGGCGGGTCTGCTTATCTAACTATGTCACAATCCGCAGCTTCCGAAAATGCTGCTTTCTGATCGTGCATACGTGTTGGTGCCTGTCAGATAGTTGGTGGCCTCATTACCCCTGTCTGAGTTGTCCCGCCTATTGCCGAACGGATGTGTGCCAAGACCATTGTAGTCAACATTTTGTCAACGTATTTCGACGCATGCCAGCACGCCTGTCTTACTAGGCGGGAACCTTAACTACTCGGATAGCCATAGCTTGCATATTAACTGTATTACAGAATCCAAATGAGTAGACGGCAACCTTTCTCTGCCGACTGCTTAGCATGCGAAAAATTCAACGTCATATCCTTATAGCGTGTGTAAGCTAACTGAAAATTCCCTCAACCTGGCGTCCGAAAATCTAGAAAGTAAACGCAAATTAACCATCATAAAGAGGAAGGCTGATTGGTGAAGATCCCCTCGATAAAATTAGTAATGTTCGCTGGAAAGTGTAACGAGAGTTCCCAACATAACCAGCCACAGTAGAGTGACAAACAAATAATTTCCGTCGGTCCTTCGGAATGCAAGCATCTATCTGGAAGAATCAAGACGAATAGATGTATCATAGGTATTGTTCGAAAAAACAAGGAGGCTGGTCGAGCAGTCAAATCACTTCTGCACTTTCCTGAGCTTACAAACTCGTATAGGAGTCCGTCTCCAGCGATGACGCAGAAAGAAAAGAAGTGACGGTTGTAGGATATCTTATTTCATAAGCGATCAGTGTTGTGGGGCTGTAGATGATTGAACAGGATTCTGTACGGCGGAAAAAGTTCAACACTCTGTTTGAGCGAGTTGCCATCATATATCCAGACATTAATTAACTTTCGGATCTACAAATTGGGTTAACGGCTGCAAACGTTAACTCGTAACAAATAAATTTAAACCATTATCTGCTAGTACTTCTTAAGCTCTATCAATGGAATCTACTTCCACTGATGTATTTCCCCTCAAGTAATATCTTCCATGATTGGGTTCCTTTTCCGCCGAGACGACGTTAGGGTCGATCGATGTAAAATTCAAAAAACCACGTTTAGAACCGCCAATTTACCGATGCTATCATAAATGGTATGCAAGGCCCAAGGAGATAGGACACTATTTGTAATAAGGATATTGTTTTTCGGGGCCCGTAGCGAAATCCAAGTGATTTAAACTCCGTCAATGATAATAAGATGGTCGACTGAACAAGATGCCGCCTTTGGAAAAGCTGAAGATTATCTACTGAAGCAAAATCAGGCCATAGAATCTCACAGTCACTGAAGCACCCGCACACACAGAAGCAGACTGAACATCGCTACAATGCGCACCTAGAACTCAAAATAAAATTCGCCAAATCAAGGCACAAAGACATGCGCAAGTTTGCTTTTCTGGATACATTGGGTCAGATGATGAAGGGACATTGGACTTCTAACCGACAGGTCGTGGAATCGAGCCCCAGGTGTTCAACACCTCGGGGTGGGGTATGAATGGTTGACGACGGCCATCAAGCTAGAAATGGACATTACAGTCCTCCTTGTCTTTGTCGGCAATGTTATTCTGCTTTTTTTGCGCGCCGCTGTGCAACCACTGGCGGGGCTCGAGAGAGAGCGAGAGAGACCTCCAAGACACAACGAGACGAGTGAGTTCTGTAGCGCGATCGGTGGGCGTCTCTCTTCCACTGCATGAAAACAACTCTAATGACACCAACCATGTAAACGCATAATAAGGCTACAATGTAAGATAAGAAGGTGTGTTAAATGTACAATAATCCCATATGGAGTGGGGGTGTTTCGTCGTGTCTGTTAGATCACCGGCGGTGAGTGCAGCTCTGTGGGCAACTGCAGGGTTGTGACGTGGGTTTGCTAGCATTTACTGAGTGAGAGTGAGATGGTCTGCAGTGACGATATCTGCTGGAGCAGGGATGGGCGACTGAGAGTAGAAGGGGCACCGACATCTTCACGCCCCCTATTCGGCACGCCGCTCTTACGGTGTCACATGTGTTCTCTCGTCCGACTGCCAACTTATCACAACCGGTTCTCCAATATTTCTGTACAGAATACAATATCTTCTCAACTTGGGTCCGGGTGCCTTCTCCTTGTATTTAGGCACCGGGCTGTAAGGTCGTAATGACTAGGGTCTGCCCATGGTGTAAGCTGCCGGGACCAACCCGCGCCTAGGCCTACCACCACACCCCCAGGTCCACCAAGTGCGCTGAACAGAATTTTTCCCTAAGATAAAAAAGGGAAGGGAGGAAAGGCTAAGGCCCAACTGGGTGGGAGGGCCCTAGAGGCCACATTAAGGAGGAGCCATTGCAGCCTGACTCTCAGTCCACCAATTCGTCCATTGCTCGCAAACACACACGCAAGGCTGTCTGTGCGGACCGAAGTATCCCGTCAGTTGGTCAGGTCAGAGATGCCCATCTCAATCACACTCCTGCTTCGTCAGTATTTAACCGGCATTACAAATCATTAGATCGCTGAAGATTAGCTAACGACGGTAGTAACTGGCATTGGACGTTACCACGAAGTTTTGAATAATTTGCGCTCGCGGTGTCCGACTTTCTGAGAGTTAGTAGTGTACTCAACTTACGCCCACTTAGAGGCCGTTAGTGTCTTACTGAAGATCGGGCCCCAGATCTCCGCGTGTGAACCCAGAGGCATTGCCTCATGTCTGGAAAATTAAGAGTGTTTATAACATTCCTATAGATCTAGTGAAGCATCGATTTAATTTGCTTTTCGCGCCGTTTCACATTTACTAGTAATGTTCAAGTCTCCCACAGGTGGGCGTTCCACTTACGGGCAATTAGGTTTACAATCATGCTGCCTCTGGTCCACAGGTAACCGCATTTCACTCCCCTGTGCTCTTGTCCGCCTCTACATCCGACCGACAAATGATTGTTACGGCTACGGAGGGTGCCAATACCTGGTCGAGTTCGTGTGCTTAATGTTAAATGCTGTCCCCCAGCCCCCTACCTCCCCACCGTTCTACTTTTAGACGACGACGTAGCCAAGTCGGTCTTGACTAATAGTCTGTTTGGTGGACAGGTACCTGTGAGAGGAGAAAATAGCACACACGGGGGGTCATGTGCGTACACCCAGCTGATGTCTCAGACTTCTATGGTACATGCGCAAACTGTCTGCGCTTCGGCAGCCGTGCACAGTGGGCACAATGACAGACAGGCCCAGAGAACCGGGCTGTACGCGTCACATGCACGATCTCGCGCCACAAAACCACACACCAGGAGTACACACAAGACGGAAGCGTTTCGAATCTCACGCATATGACATTTCCGTGGAGCCCAAATTAAAAATCATTCATGCCATTCTGACTCTCAGTTCGACAATCGGTCACTTAATGCACAAACACACAGCTGGGCTGACTACGCGGCATCTATTGAATTGTCACGTGGCAACCTTACAGGCAACGGCTTTTAATGCACTATGATAGACTCAGGCGCCTCAGATTGTTTATAGTGGGGAACATGCGCCGAGACCGTCGACCTTTCCTGCTCTACCCTATCCCGTGCACCGGCTGTCCGTCAATGTCGGTCAACCAACAGATGCTGCCATTAGGAGAGATGGCTGACAGAGCTGAGAACGGCCAATTTACGCGCGTCACATGCACAGCCTCATCCCCCATACGCACATGCCGGAATCGCACTGACAAGGGGTAGACCATTCGGATCTCACATGCGTTAGAGTAGCCGCATGGAGAAAAGAGGAGAAGGGCTCATTTTGCACTTACGTGAGAGGTGCCGGTGATGTAGGATGTTGGAAGTGTTTATGTGTGGTGTACGTGCTGATGGGGGAATGCATGGTGATGTGGTTATACCTGCAGTGATTTACTGCAGGTCTCCATGAGCGCGCATGTGACCGAGTAGGTCCATGCGATGGCCTAATGCGTGAGTGCAATGCAGGCAATTGGGGCAATGGCGTCTGGTTGATGTTGGTGCTTCAGGCACTGGTTCGCGGTCTCTGTGCGGTAGATTCGCAAGTGACCGACTAGGCCGATGCATGAGGTGAATATGCAATCGCAGTGAGGAAAGGTTGACACCGAGTCCAAATATTTGGGGATTGGGGCTTTAGCGGTGAGAGTGATAGTTGATTGGGAGTCGGGAGCGTTCTGATTTGTGGCGGGAATGAGAATTTTGGTAGTGGTGGTGGTCGTCGCGAAGGTTATGGGAAGATGGAAATGGCGATGAACGACGACAACGAGGCACGGTGATCCTGAACACGGGTGGTGTTTGCCATAGGGGTTGTTGCAGGCGGGACGATGGATCGGGCGTTAGGGCAGCAGTTGGGGTTTTCGGATTGTTGTTGCATTAGGTCCTATTATGACCGACGAGTCCGGTCCGTGCGCTGAATGTTTGCTTATAGTGTGGGCATGCTGGAAATGAATGGGTATTTTCGTTGCGTATTGGAGGAATCTGATACCTGCGAGTCGCTCTTTCGGCTTTGACGGTGTCGATCTGGACGACTTCGTATATTGCTGGTCCAGTCATCACTGGCATTCCCCGGGTCGTTCTGTCCTATGCGAGGTCTTCCCAGCTTTTTGGATCGATTTGTGAACATCTCAAGGTATTTTTTAGATGCCCTTAGAGCCGCGTGTTTGGCCTCCTTGCCGGCGAACGCCCGTAGCGACATCTCCATAGAAGAGTCGTCTTGGTGGTCGCTCACTGTCCACCCTCACGAGGTGACCACGTTATCGCAGTTGCAGTTGCCTAAACATGACGTGGATGCTGATGCTTCCTATGTTTTCCAAAACTTCCTCGTCAGGGATCCTGCCCTGCTGTCTCAGACTTCCATCCGTTAAAAACTGTTGAGTTGAATTTCCGCGCTTGTTTCTTGTTGACTGTTCATGTCTCCGTTCCATAAAGTAGCGATCACGAATTGACAGCTTTGTAAATGTTGAGTTTCGCCTTGAAGTGAAGATTGTGGCAATTCCATACTGCGTTCTACAGCCGACCGAAGTCTTGGCTGGTATTTGAAATCCGGTGGGCCACTTCATCTTGGATTGTAATGTAATGTGAAAGTGCGCTGCTTAAGTCCACGAAGTTGTCTGTGGTTTCTATTTGCCTTCCGTTGATGTGAATGTGAGTCACGCCGTATGCAGCGGCGAGTGGCGGCTGATGTACAACTAACGCTTTGTCCGTGCCGAAGTTGACGCGTCTGGAGGCTAAGAAGATCATGTTCCGTCGCATGGCTGCTTTTTTCGAGGATCTGATTGCGCAGTCGTTCGTAAAGGGCGGATCATGGACAATAGTCGTGTAGAGACGCGTTTAAGACTGCATACGCCGGCCGTTAAGAAGATGACAGTCGATCCTGCAGGTGATGCGGATTCCTGGGCGCTCATCACTGTAGGCGTCTATCAGCATGACAGAAAACGCGAGGCTGTGAGGGTGGAGGCGAGTACGCATCTCCTAATTCACTCCGAATACTTCTGACACTGTCTCGTCGTCCGCGACACGCGTCATCCACCCCTTCGTGTAACTGACGCACCATGTGCATGAATCGATAAGGACAGTCGAATTTCTACTTGGTTTTCCGTAGTATTTTGCAATTCACCGTGTCGAAAGCTTTTGCCAGGCTCAAGAAGCAAGTGTAAGGATGGGTCTGCATTTCCTGATGTTTCTCTTGCAGCTGGAGTGCGGCAAAGATCATGTCACTGGTTTCGAGGTGCGCCGGAAGCTGAACTGGATTTCCAGGGGAAGACTCTGATCGAGTTGGCTGTGGAGGTGATTAAGAAGGAGGCGAGCGAAGACCTTCCCATAACTGTTAAGCAGTGAGATTCTTCAGTTATCACGGGGTTGCCGCTTCCATTTTTGATTGTTGAGATGGACAACTGTCGCATCCTTGAAATCCTGAGGAACTTGTTGGTGATGCTATATCTTCTAGAAGAGGCCATAATTTGATCCATCAGCCGAGGCGCCGTGCTTGTAATATTCGGCCGGAATCGCGCCCGATCCCAGTGCTTTCCCGCCGGAGAGTCTAGGTCGTCACTCGTTTCCACTTGAGGGGATTGGTCGATGGCGGCGTCAGAGATCGTAGATGAGTGGTTCCGCATGGTCCTGATGATCGCTTCAGAATCTTATGTTTCTTCGTCATAAGCATTGTTACATCAAAGCCGAGAAGCGGCTCGCTTCCTTTGGTTGTGAGACCGTGGACCGTGTTTCATTGCGGTCGGCATACTCCTGGATTTCCTTACCATTGCGACTCATAAAGACATCATGTATCTCCCGCAGTAGCTGTTGCTCGAGGCGGTGACATCGGAAGAAGGCCATATTGTTTGAGTCGGCCGACGATCAGTGTAGGCTTTGCTCAGTCTGTTGTTTTCAGCGGGCATGTTGCTGATGTCTGTGTTATTGCTAGCAAACCAGTCCTGGTGAAGACGACGTGTGTGTCCGAGGGCGTCAGACGCAGTGGATTGGAAAGCATGCCGCAGTTGACACCATCGAATCTCTAAGGTGGCGTTTTCGTCCGAGGCTGGCATTCGCTCCAGGAGCTTGGCTAATTGATTGCCGAAATGTAGGCGGTAAGTCAACTTATTCAACAGATAGGTATTTAACCTACCTGTCTGACATTTACCTTGTGATCTCCTGTAGGTTTGCAATCAGAGCCTCATCTTGGAGATGATGAGGAGGTTATCATTCTAGTCGCCAGCGTCGCAGATAGCCTTGGCCACCAGCACGTTCTGTCAGTCTCGTCCCTGGAGGAGAACGTAGTACAGAAGCAGAAAGAAAATAAAATCCAGTAGTTCAAACAACCCAGATAAAAAATAAGTGGTAAATTGTGGGTTGTTACGATTTGCTCTTACCTCCAATTTGACCTCAACGCATCTGCGTTCACATGCTACTTGTAACACAGAATTTTATGGCCAAGCTTGAAACTAAAGAGCTAAAGAGGGCAAAGTCGTTTAAATTAAAGGGGGCAGCATTTGCGAAGACCAAGGGCTCTATTAGCCTGACGTTTCTGATTCCTGCTTGAGCCTATGATCAGAGACAACAGCAGATGCGGGCAGTTCATGCACAAAGAACCGCAGCACTTATGGGATGAAGTCTTCATGCTATCGCATAACTAAGAAAATCCACGGCCATCACCTCCATCAGGGATTGTTGGACTAAGTTTGGTGATTGTTCGATGGCCGATCCTTGCAGTTTTATCATGGGAGTTGGATATTGGTGTGATGATCACTCGACCATTTGACCTACCCAACCTGGCGTTGGGAATAGTGCTTGTATGTGAGCTCCCACGTGGCTAATTACTCCGTTAAGGCCACGTCTCAGAACCGAATATAGAAGGGGAGAGGGGGGGATAATTGTACTTGTCAATTGACCGCCGACCACTGAACCATGACAAAACCAGCGTATTTGAGGACATCAAATACCAAACAAAACGATTCTTGGGTTTCTTTTTGTATAAGCGGCCTATGCTTCACCAATTTTACTCAACGCAGAATATATTTTACGTCGCAAACTGCCTTATCTGGTACAAATGTTACCTGTTATGAACACGATCCTTAGCTTACACTGTTAGAGTGCGAGAATCAGATAGAAGCACCAATTCTACTGTTTCGTGATAATGCTGTACAGGATCCCGAGTAGAAAAACTATGCGTGAAGATAATACTGAATCATTTCTAACACACGTCCGTTTGGTCAAACCACTCAGACCGACAAGTCCTGAACTTGAAAGATACTTCAACAGGCACCGACATGCTCGTCTGCCGGAGGTATGATCAGAAGTTAGCGTTCTTGCGAATTATGAATTGCGACACACTTGAGCAGGCAAGCACCCACACACTTCTGGCTAGAACATGCCCATGAAGTAATTACGCCCCCAATCCGCAAAAGGCTGTGCGAACAATATTTCATCGTACAGGCATGAGGACGGATGGTTGATTGACTGCAAGTTAAGAAACCAATTAGATGGTATCTGAACTGCTGTGTCGCCTCACTTCAGTAACGCTGGCATTGTAGTCAGTCAAAAATTCGTCTAATTTTTTTGAGAGATCATGACGACGGGTATCGGGAAAAACTGTTCTGATTCGTCGAGACGTTTGTCAAACTAACATCTGCTAGACCAAGTTTGATAAACTGTTCGGAGGTGTTTGCACCGGCATTATATTCCCATCGATAGGGTGAATCCACTGAATAATTGCTTAACCTAATTTTAGCATATTACACAACAGAAATGAGCAGCTGGACAACGTGTGTAATTTGACTTTTGCTCTTGATGTAATATTCGCTGCTGTCTGTAAGAAGAATAAAGTAGGAGCTGTGCTTCACATCCAACTTGGTTAGAGGGGGTTTAAACAATGATCGTCTAAAGCATTATCTGGTCAACACAGACCTGCAGATGACAACTAACGCAAAGATCCGTTCGATAGGAACATTCATTCCGTTATGCCTAGAAGACTTTCCTTCAGGCATTGCGTCTACCATGGTCACTCCTACGCATATTCGACGTTCATATGCTCCGCAGAGCGTGATAATTATGCCTCACCCACCGCTATCGTCTCCATAACTTCCAACCGAATGATTCGGCAAAGCATTAAAAGACACAGAAACGAACGCATGTCCTTCAATCATTTAACTACTTAAATGACTGAAATGTCTGATGAGAACATTCCGAAAGTACCTATTTGCCAAACCGCCGGTTGATAAACGTGCTTCTGGACAAGAGACATGATCTGTGAGTTGAAAGCCCAAATATGCTTGTGAGATAGGGCATGCCTGCAAACTGCACAGTAGGTATTTGAGGTAAGTAAGCTATTCGTATTTCAAGAATTAAGGCGAATGTTCAAATTCTAAGTGCCTGCACAAGTAAAGAATTGCTAGACTGGTGGAGCACCGGAACAATCTGTTTATTTGTTTGAACTTTCGAACTTTTGTGGTAGTTCATCCTCATTGACAAAAGCACCAACAGGACAGGCGGCAGTTATAGGGGAGCTTGCCAACCGGCGATCAGTGGCATAAGCGTGGAGGTTGCTTCGCGGGCCTCTACATACCGGCGCCAAATCGATACATCTATTGATCGGGGTCCGATTGGAGGCCCAAGGTTTGGTCAGTTCTTAGTTTGTCTTGTTTTGGGCGTGGGCAATTATCTTGTTAACTGCGAAATTTGTCTCGTGGCCCGTTTCGTAGGCGTCGGTGGCCTCTTGCGATAATTTGTCGCCCCTTCGCACAACCAGCTTATGTTCGTGTATGCGTGACCCGAGCATGCGTTCAATCCGACTTGTGTAATTAGAAGGACAGTTTATGCGCAGGATATGATACAGTACGCTTGACTGTCCTCGGATTTAATCGGTCTCTGATTTGCATGACCTTGATGTGCATGGTAGCTTTGGGTGGGTGGGCAATTCTGAAACCTAGTCCCGCAGCAATGCGCCTGGTTGCTCTGAAACGCCCCTTATGTACGACAAGGCATGTCGTATCCTCATTTGTGTTTCCGATGGGGCCGTCCGACGGCTAACACGCAGGCATTGGATTATAGACGTCTTCAAATAGCCATTCCGCATAAATTGGTCACGGAGTTATTGAGCGTCGCATGCTTCTTCTTACGGATTGCTGCTGTGAGTCTGGATCCGTTTGAAGAGTGTTCTCACACGGCCCCGTTTGTGAGTCACCGAATGGTTGATGCGAAAAGTGAGAGGCTGTATGCTGTTCCTTGCCTTCATGTAAACCTTCGTTACTAGTTCGCCGTTGGGACTTCGGCTGAAAAGCACATCATGGAAGGGTAGTCGCCAATCTTTTCCTTTCTTCCTCGTGAGGTGTATATCCGGGGGAGATTGAGTTAAGCAGATCATGGAAATTCTGTAGCATTTTCTTCCTGACGATAACAAACGCGTCGTCAACGTAACGGAACCAAAAGATAGGCTCATTCTGGATGAAAGTAGTCTTTTTTAGCTCTTGTGAAGTCAGTTCTGCTACTTAACCAGAGATTTGGGAGTCCATTTGAGTTCTCTTGATCTGCTCATAGGATTCGCCCGCAAACATGAAATTTTCTGGAAAAATTGCTACGAACTGAGGCGATGCTTAGTTTTGGGCGGGCTCTGAGTTTCGTCATATATGTCCTCGCAAGATTCTTACGTAAGACTTCATGCGCTAAATTTGGTGGGAAGGACTGAATAACGACGTCATGTTGAAAAAGACTGTGATTTCGTTCGATTGAATCCGCCGACCCCAGAGATCTACAAGGAATTAGGAGGTTGGTCAAACTGCAGTAGTCGGATCGCCTTGAAAAAATTCAGTTTTGAGTACGTCCGTTTTGCCCAATTAGAAATGGGACTGACTTTTAGGGAAACGTTTAGTCGTAGTGGTACATTTTGTTGGTTTATCTTCGTTAGGTCATAGAGTCGCGTCATTGCGGTGTCTGCTGGCTACAAACGAAGCCAACGGATACTCCCATTAACTGTCGCCTATTCTGTTGCTTTTATCTTAGAAGATGGACTGCCACAGGAGTACGAAAACTCAAACAAGTAAACAGATTGCCCCGGTTGTCCACTACTCTTGCATTTTCTTACTCATATTCGTGCTTTTATAAGCTCCAGACACTCGGTAATATGTTAATGGGTAGGGGGCATATTTCATATTTACTGTTTTACTGCTAGTAAGGTGGTGACAGCGGACGAAACGGAAAATACATCTGATTTCAACAGGCATCACCATACGACCTTTTAAGCAACTACTTGCTCATGCAAGATATACCGTAAAATTAGTTTCAGCCATGTTCTGAGAATATTTTGGGAGTAGAAACAATCGACTGACTCTACGAAACACCTGATTTCATTACGCCTGCCTAAGAGTTCTGCGTCGACGCAAAGCAGCGTACTTACTTTAGACATTTGACGAATTAGGCAAATGGAGGTATCTTATGAGGACGTCCCGAGAATGCTCGTTCACCACACAGTTTTATGATAAAAATGTTAATAAAGCTGCTCCCAAGTCATATTCATGACGAGTGATTTAGAAACCAAAGTGATATTACAAAGAAGAAAAGATATTCAAGCACTGAAACGACAATTGCGCTAATCTGAACTTTCGGATTCACATAGGAGTACATATTCTAAGAATGTGCAGGCACGACACCTACCGAAGAGTTTTGCAAGTTAACAATGGAGGGAGGGGAGAGGTGTCTGTGGCTGGTATCGCCTCACACTGTCGGGCTCACGGTGGTTTGACGATGCCCTGACCGTGTGCGTCCTTGGCTTGAAACCTGAACGTGTTAGTTGACCCAGTTAGCCGATAATCGTGAAAGAGGACAGGACAACGAAAGGCACAGGAGGTCTCTTACGTTACTGATGTTTGTTTTCCCCCATATTTGCGTTTGGACAAATTACCGATACTCGATAAAATTTTACTGGGAGGGTACCGTAAAAATAGGATAGTGGAAAACTAGGTGCCAGAAGGAGTTAAATAAATCACGATTCATAAACAGGGGATAATCGCATTTAATAGCATTGCGCAGGCATTAGGCCTGTTTGGATCTGATACCACAATAATACTGCGGATTAACTACTTTCGTCCTCATAACGTGCATTCAGAAAGCTTTTTGGTGTTTGCTGTTTGACCTTACCGTGTTAGCATGCTTGTCCGTGAGGCTACTGTTTATTTGCAGGACCGCACATATCTGGAGAGTTTGCAACTGGTCAAAGTCCTCTGAGATCTCATCGTTCCTCACTGAAATGTCACCTTGCATATGCGAACAGTTAGTTTCCTGTCTAAAAGTGATGTTCAATAAAGTAGAGAGGCGTTTACTGGACAGTCAAAACACAAGCTGTGCGCACCATCGAACCCGAGGCTGATTTAACCTATGCCGACCGCGGCTAAGCCCCACAACACACTGTACCATACGTAGTGCCGGATAAACTGAATATTACATCATGCATGCACCGCGGTCGGGGCTGGATGCTTTGGCCTCGTGCGGTTCACGTTGACGACGAACTACGCCTTTTGGCCAGCCGCTGGTGTCTCCTGTATTGCAGGATGTGTCCGGGCTGTCCGGGCTCGGCAACTTCGGTGGACTGTGAGTGACCTCGCTTCTGTACTAGCCATCCACGCTTGCCGCAGTGCAGACTGCGCCATGTACGTTGAGTGATCCATTCATTTCCTGTCTGATCCATGTTTTCGTCTTTCAAGGTGCCTTGAGATGCAAGACTTCACCTAGGCAAAATCGCTTTGAAAGGTCTGCGTAAAAGCCCAGGGCGCAGTTCTCCAACGATAACGAAATAGCTTTGTGCAGATTACTGTTTCTTCCTTAATATGCACACAGTGGCGCCCTGAGTTCCAACTAAAATATACAAAAACCTAGAGAAGTCATCCCTAAAGAAGGTAGTCTGAATTAATCGACCAGTAACAAATTCGACACAGGCTTCTTTATCCAATTCGCAAGTTAATATTTTCGCTAGTTATTGAAACAGAGGGCTGTCAGCAAATGTGGTAGTGGGCATACGATTAAACAGCCTGCTTGGGCAGTCAACTTACTGTATCAGATTTGGTGGATTCCAGACCTTGCAGTAGGTTGGGCGGGTAACTTGACCCAAATGTGATTAAACTCGCGTTGTCGGGTGGGGCCTCGTAGCTCAGGTGGTTAGAGCGTTGGCTGCACTAAGGCCTTCCCATTATTGCGTGTGTTCGAATCCCACCGAGGCGCCGAGTTTTTCACTGTTGTGTCAATATGAATTAAACAGAGAAAGACAGCAGGAAAAGGAGCGCCAGAGTTAAAGAGCAAAAAGTGATTTGCAGAAAAAGCTCAGCAAAGGTAAAAAAGAGTTATGAAATCAAAAGTTGAAGAAAAACAAAAAAGGACATAAGAAAAAGATGCAGAGAAGGTGGTAGACTTCAAGAAATATCGACAGCAAATATGGCAAACAATGACATCAGTCGGAGGAAAAAAAACATGTTTTCCAGCGTTATCACCTGTCGCCACTTTTCTTGCGTCCATAGTATAATTCAATCCTTCTGAAAATGAAGGAAGGTCCCTCCAAAGTGCATCTTATTGACTGTCTCTGGTTTTCATAAACTGAATACAGAAACAGCGAATAGATCAATAAGTTCAGGGGCTCCTTGTGAATTTCATGGCACTATTTGATTTCAAACGTGTATTTCATTAGAAAGTGGTGTGAGCTCCGAATCTCAGAGTGATCGTATATTCTCTTCCAGAACAGTTGTTGCCTGTACCCGCCGTCATGGTCTCCCAAAAAAATTAACAAATTTTTTACTGACTACAATGCCAGAGTTACACAAGTGAGGCGACACAACAGTTCAGATACCATCTGATGGGTTTCTTAACTTGCAGTCAATCAACGATCCGTCCTCATGCCTCTACGATGAAATACTGTTCGCACAGCCTTTCGCGGAGTGGGGGCGTAATTACTTCATGGGCATGTTCTAGCCAGAAGTGTGCGGGTGCTTGCCTGCCCAAGTGTGTCGCAATTCATAATTCGCAAGAACGCTAACTTCTGATCATACCTCCGACAGACGAGCATGTCGGTGCCTGTTGAAGTATCTTTCAAGTTCAGGACTTGTCGGTCTGAGTGGTTTGACCAAACGGACGTGTGTTAGAAATGATTCAGTATTATCTTCACGCATAGTTTTTCTACTCGGGATCCTGTACAGCATTATCACGAAACAGTAGAATTGGTGCTTCTATCTGATTTTCGCACTCTAACAGTGTAAGCTAAGGATCGTGTTCATAACAGGTAACATTTGGATCAGAAAAGGCTGTTTGCGACGTGAAATATATTCTGCGTCGAGTAAAATTGGTGAAGCATAGGTCACTCATACAAAAAGGAAACTCAAGAATCGTTTTGTTTCATATTTGATGTCGTCAAATACGCTGGTTTTGTCATGGTTCAGTGGTCAGCGGTCAATTGACAAGTGCAATTATCTCCCCCTGTCACTTCTGTCCAGTTCAGTCTATTTGAGGGATAGCAGCCGTGTACCTTTTTAGGTCCCTATCTGTTACTCGTAGAGAAAGTCTGTGGAAAATGGGGAAAGGGAGTAACATGAAAGATATAAAAAGAAATCATCGAAAACTGTACAGTTGAACTCAGTATTTCATTCTTCGACAATATTTGAAGGCATATGAGCTCGGTTTGGTGATTCATACAGTAGATATTTGAAGCACACCTAAGCTACAGGAAAAGTAGTAAGATTTGTTCTTTGCAAGCCTCCTGCTGACTGCGACCAGTGGTGTGCGCAGTGGCTCAAAATTAAATACATTACATGAACAAAGAGTACTTAAATGCTGGTAGTAGGATAATTATAACATTAGCTTGTTAGCGTTGGCTATTAAGACGTTTGCGGTCGGGTAGCATTGTGGTGCACACTGCAATGTTGATTCAGCCTCCTTTTAAAAGTCTCTACGAACCCACACATAACAGCCTCCAGGTTGACAAACGTAAGAGATCCGGGTCGATATGCTGAGAAGGATGAAATGTTCACCGGATCGATGGGATCGTATTGTTGACGTTTCGGAGAGTTTGGGCGGCTCTCCATTATCAAAGCGTTTAGTGCAAAAATCGACCAGAATCTTGAATAGAAAGCCAAATTATTTGGCCTTTGGATGATCGATTTTTTCTTATTTCGCTGTCTTGGCCTGCTGAGTGTTGGTGGCCTCCTGTATTGTTTGTCATTACCTCAATTGGGGTTAGTTACGTTTGTGTCCCCCTCTTGGGTGAATTGGTCGACATGCGGTGTTTGCCCGGTAGTCTTAAGCTCTGTGTGACTGGCACGTCCTGGTTTTGGCGTATTTATTGACGTAGGACTTTGTAGGCCGCAGGAAAGTCTAGATGCCTGTTGATGGAGATGGCATCTCAAGTATGAGAAGTTCTGTCTTAGAGGTTCCCTGACCTAAGTCGGCCGATCCTCGAAAGTCAAAACTGTGGCCATTTTCTCTGATGTGAGTCGCAAGCTGTGAGTTGGGGTCTAGTCTCCGAGTTGCCAGTTTGTGCTCATGTAGGCGGATCTGCAAGTTCCGTCCAGTTTCCCCAACGTAGTTGTAGTCTCCATCGTTACAACGTATTTGATGGACAACTGCTGAGGTTTCAGTGAGTGGCAGTATGTCTTTGGGTTACATCAGACGACGACGAATTGTTGCCTGGGGTCGATGGGCAATGCCTATCTTGGCGGGTTGTGACAGTCGTGAAACCGCCTCGGAGGCTCCGTTCATGTAAGGAATAACCCTCTAGACTTCGGGTTGTTCGTCTTGTGACCGTCGTCTGTTCACTCGGCGCATGCTTTGCTTGATAAAGCAGCTTGGGTATCCAAAAGAGGTCATGAAGGTATTGACGTTCGGCTGGTGTGCTGCAGTGTGTTTCAACTATTTGGATGAGAGTACGGACACGCAGCTGTGTCTATTTACGATTCTGGTCGATTTTTGCCCTAAACGCTTTGATAATGGAGCTCTCCGAAACGTCAGCAATGCAATTCCTTCTATCCGGTGAGCACTTCATCCTTCGCAGATAACAACGTCCTCCGGCGAAGCATTCCAAACAGCAACCACTGTTGGAGAAGAAGAAGAATTCCCGTGTGTCTAGTCGGGCACCAGTCAGGCATAGTTTGAGTGGATGACCTCTCAGATAGTCACCAACTCGAAGAAGTCTCCTGATGCAAGGCAGCAGTCGTGATTGCGCAGGATACAGAAACTTAGTATTGGGCCACCACGGAGCTACCTGTAGCCCAAAAAAGAGAGATCAAGCCTAGCTAATCGCGTTTTGTTGGGCAGTGACCCCTGTCCAATTAAAAACTTCCTTGTCCGCCGTTGAACGTTTTCGAGTATGCCAAGGTCCTTAGCGATTCAGGGTCGCCATGCTTGGAAAGCAAAATCCAGATGCGACTGCCCAAAAGTTCGAAATGCCTTAGCTAGGCAGGCTTCATCAAATGAGGAAAACGCCCGTTTGGCGAGGCGCATGATGGAAGTCGCCGACTTGGCTACCTTTGAGCAGTGCAGCGAAGGCTTGAGCGAGGGTGGGGTGCACACACCCAAATCCTTTGGGGCGTAGATTTCTTGCAATGGTTTGCCAGTCAGGCGGTAGACCATGCGGTTAAGGGAAGCTGTTTCTGCCGACTCGTCGGAAGTTACATTTGTTTACGTTAAACGGCAAAAGCCAGTTGTTCTACCATTGCTCTATGTGGTCTAGGTTTGTCTGCAATCGCGCTTCGTCAACTTAAATTCGTGTAGTACTCCAGATCTTTATAGCGTCAGCAAACATTGCGACATCGCAATCCAGTTCGTTTGCACAGTCGTTGACGTATATAATGAACAGTGTAGGGCCAAAAACGGAGCCTTGGGGAACACCACACTTAACTGCAACCTCCACACACTGCTGACCACTGACACGAACAGCTTGAGAACGATCGAGTAAAAAGCTCCAAATCCACATCCGAAGTTTACCTCCCGTTCCTAAACGGCTGCGTTTGCACAGAAGACGATGGTGAGGCACACTATCAAAGGCCTTCTTGAAGTCGATATAGACAGTTTGCACCATATTCCCTCTGTTAACAGCGCGAATCCAGTGTTCGAGACAGAAGGGCAATTCTGTCACGCAGAACCTGTCTTTGAGGAATCCATGTCGGAAATCGGAAAGTAGGTTTTGTTCAAGAAACTGCATCAATTGTTGCTTAATTATTTTCTCCATAATCTTGCAGCAACTGGAGTTGAGGCTAACTGGTCTGTACTTGTTTGCAGAGACCCGACTTTCGCCCTTATACAGCGGCGTATTCCACCTTGATTTCCAATCGGCTAGCAGATATCCGGCCTCGAAGAATGTATGGAAAAGCATAGAGAGTGGTTTAGCCAGCTCACCAGCGAGTGCCTTCAAAATCTTTGCCGGAATCTCATCGGGACCTAGTGATGTTGATTCCTTTAGCCTCATCAACTCCATCAGAACCGTGCCCTCGGTGAACTGAACGGTAAACAAGGCAAAAGCGAAGAAACATGCTGGATTTATTGTCGTCATAACATTTCGTGACCTCTTATTCAACTACACACGGTCATTGCGCATTTATGAGATAAGGGAAGCTGTTCAATCAGAGATAGGCCTGGAGGGATGAAACATGATAGGTAAATAAAACATAGAAAGTTGGTCTGATATACGGGTGCGCATGGCGAGAGGGAGAGGGGGAGGGAAGTTATCTAAGCAATCGAGTTTACATTACGGTGGAAACTTGCCAGGCGTGAATAAAATTCAACACGCGGGACGGCAGTCAGTCATGCGGGGGGAGGGAGAATGAGAGAAACGGGTGTGGAAATGACGTCATTAAATTCTGCATGTTTCATCGCCTATGCCTTGTTCAAAATTCTTCTGGGAAAACACTGCTTCAATGAACAGAACGGTCTCAATAATTGCAGCCTCTTCGAAGTCGCTCGCGGGAGGATAGAATCCAGCTTCCCTACTAAAACAGACAAAAAATTCGGAAAGGTGGTCAACTTTTGCTTTATCTTCAGTGCGATTTTCACCTTCAGCAGTCCTTAGCAGTGGCATTGGGCCCTTGTTTCGCGTGCTCTGTCTTATGTAACCGTAGAATAATTTGAGGTTCTCCGCTGCACGATTAAGCGGATCCTCAGAATTGAGGATAAGGTCTTTGATTCGATTTCTTTGAACTTTGTACGCACTTATGGATGTGGGACTCCTGTCAGTAAGTGACTTTTCCCACAGCCTTGGCTTTTGACTCACCTCATTCTTCAAGGCTTGCGTAAGCCATCGAAGTCTGTTAATTAACCTCTTTCGTGAAAGCGGACAGCGGTTTGCGATGAGCCTGTGTAGTACTTCTCGGAACCGTTGTCAGTCCTCGAGTACATCTCCCACTCAATGCGTGTAATTTTAGCCCTCAGTTGGTCGAAATCCCCACGCCAAACGCTTCTTCTAATTGTCGTGGGTCCCTCGGACATGGAAAAGAGCGAGTAATCTCACAGTAGAACGACGTGGTCACTTTTACCTGAGGGGGGGGGGGAGTAGGCATGACACCTCATCAGTGCTGTCCTGTGATTTCGTAAAGACAAGGCAGTTGGCCTCCGCGTACTCTAGTTGGAAACGTGACGTGTGGAGTGAGAAATAACTTCAGTGTCATGTTCACAAAACTCCCATCGCAGGTCTGTGCTGAGTTATTTGCGTGGGCCAAGCTCCAGTCAATGTGATGCGTGTTAATGTCACCCATTATCAGGATATCTGTCCGTGTAGCAAACTTTTCGAGCTCCTCCAGCAGGAGGGCGTCGGCGATGTAATCCCGTTTCGGCGATAGATAGACTGTCAGAACATCGAGGCTCGGTGAGCCCGGCAATTTGATAGACAGCCAGATTGCCTCGGAAGTACACGAAAATTTACCGGTTTTGTCTGATACATTTACTCCATGTTTCACGTTCGTGAGTATGCCTCTTCCCTGAATTTTAATTTCCGGTTGATGGAAGCTACGGTTAAATTTTGGTTAACGCCATCACATAATAGGTCGACTGCGCGGTCATCCGGACCGGACCTGTCCAAAGGAAGAATGACGGACGCTGCCTTACTTGGTTGATGTATATCAACAAATTGGCCTTCCCTTTGATAAGCCTCTTTCTTAGTTCCAGAACTAGTTGACGACGTTTCAGTCGTCCCGCTGGTGGGTAGTCCGGTGGAAAAAGGACACCTGAGTCGTAACCTTTAATCCTAAATCGCCTGGAAAGAATAAGACTAGCTTAGTCACTGCTGGCCTGTACAACTTTAAGACACCGGGGACGTGTTGATTCCGATGGATTTTGTGCCGTTTTCCTAGGCGGAATGCTTTGATCACTTCAATAACGTCAGTGCTTTCCAAAATATTATTGAGGAGATCTTGAAAGAGTGACTGGTCTTCCGAAACCCGTTCCTTGGGAGTATTTGCACCTGATCCAGGGAGCCCCTTCATAACGAGACATTCTCCTCTGTCGACTTCTTTTTATTTTCTACGGAGGTGTCGCTCCCTCAATGGCGTAACGCTCTGGGACTATGCGCTTCTGTATTCGGTGCTAAGACGTGGCATAGACGGAGTAATTAACTACGCCGGAGCTCGCGGCATCCCTTTGTCATGTTTTTGTTTATGCACTACTTTTTATAATTATTCTGTTTGTTAAGCATTTCCTAAACACACATTTATTCGCCCTTGTTTAAGTTGGTGTTTATTCAACGGTCGCGCGGAGACTACATTTGCTGTGAGTTTCGGTTTCAGACGGTGACTTTTCACTCACTGCCTTTGTGTAGCGGCCGAGGACCTCAAGGATGACACACACCGAGGTAGCGAAGCCCTGGGAAGAGGTCCTGACTACGATCGATCTGAATCGAGCTGTGAACATGTTGCAATACTCATCCATACGCAAGGAAGGAAGATACGCTAGGTAGGCAATAAGATATAATGAGTAGAGATGGAAACTGGGAATACATACACAAAATGTATGATAGTAGTTAATTGTACAGACGGGACAAGTTACAACAGGGGAGTGACCTGTCTGGATGGTGAGAGGACAGTGACATGCCAGCTGAATAACTGGTGGGGAACGCAGCGCTGTGGGCAACTGCAGGGGAGGGCCGAGGAAGGTGCAGACGTCGAGAGACGGGGAGAGAGAATGCGATGCGAGCGTTACGGAAAATGGAGAGGAGGAGGTCGACGGCAGACTGTGGGAAGGACACCGGCCGTTTTCACCGACACGCAGTTACTCTATCTCCATCTTAGGTCCGCGCGCCAAAAGTGTCCCTTCATTCAAACAACCCTATACAGATCGTGGGACGTTACATTTATGCTCCACTGGGCGGTGTTGACAGTTAAGTCCGTTCTAGCGTGATCGTTTCGCTTAGCTTTTCCCAACTTGGTGTCAGCGTGGGATCGTTTTATGGATCGACTAGGCCGCTCAAATGGCGACCCCTGAACGACAACGCGCGTCGCCTTTTCACGCGTTTTCACTCACCGACAGTAGACAGTCAAACATTGTGCCGTGCCGTATTGATTCTTTCCTCGCGAACACTTTCACTTAGATCTTTTCGCAGCCCCAGTTGTGACGGACGCTCCTGCTAGTGGAGGCGATCCCATTAGCGCAGTAGTACTGTCTCTACCGGACTTCTGGACGAATGCACCTGAACTTTACTTCCTTCGCATGTAATTAAGTTCTTACTCTGCGAATATTAACAAAGGCGTTAACAAAATTCACAGGCTGGTACAGGCTTCGCCGTGACATGTTCTTTCTCAGGTACAATCATTGATCCAGAGTCCCCCAGCCGACCAACAATACCCGCAGCTTAAGGCAGCACTCCTTCGACTTCATGCTGTGCCTGATCGCCAGTGGTATCACCAGCTATTTCGCGAGGAATGTTTAGGCGACCTGAAAACCGCCGAACTTCTTAGAAGGATGCAAGGACTTCGTAGTGAGCTTAACATCGACGATAAACTTTTCAAGGAACTGTTCATGGAACGTCTGCCAGCTGATGTGCAAACAGTTCTGTCATCTGACTCAGAAGATCTCTCGGTCTCACGGCTAGCCGGGATGGCGAGGAGGATGTTGGAGGTGCAGCGGTTCCAACCGCCATCTGTCGTCCAGCTCTGCATTTCCTCGTTACCGAAGCTAAGTGAGTAGATTGCGAAGCAGATGGGGGTCATAGCAGAAGAAATGTCGTCCCTAAAACTCTGGCTTACATGCCTTACCTCTAGTCACGCATCTGGTCGTCCTCGTTCCCGTTCGCGACCTTGAACAGCCGATGTTTGTTGATATCATATGAATTTCGGGGCGAAGGCTCGTCGATGTTCCTCCTCCTGCTTATTCAAGTTCAAGCAGGGAAACCAGTCAGCCAGAGGACAGAGGCGACCGTTTTCTCTCGCCCTTCCGGCTCTGGTCGCACCTTCTATGTTTGCGACAGTGTGACTCGCAGACGTTTCCTTGTGGACACTGGAGCCCAAATCACCGTTGTCCCCCCAACTCCAGCCGATCGTCGTTTCCTCAGCCCGAGCTTCCACCCCCCGAGCTGCCAACTGTTCCCCCATTCCCACTTTTGGAGTTTGGCCCTCACCTTAAATATTGGCCTTCGTCAGTCGTTCTCCTGGATCTTTGTGATTGCTGATGTCCCTCATGCAATCCTCGACTCGGATTTTCTAGCTGAGCTGGATCCCCTTGTTGACTGCGGACGTTCCCGTCTCCTCGACCGCACAACTGGCCTGTCAGTTCGCGGATTAACTCCCTATACTACCCTCAGCAACTTATTTGTTCTGGTTACAGGTATTGCTGGTCTCTATCGGGAGCTGCTGTTTCAACACCTGAACATCATCAACCCGCAATTTCGCAGTGGCGAGGTCCAGCATGATGTTGTGCATCACAACCGCACATCAGGTCCTCATGTGTTCGTTTGGCCAGACGACTAACACCTGCCCGCCTGCAGGCCCTGAAAGCAGAGTTTGAGCATATGCTGCAACTGCGCATCATCCGGCCGTCCGAAAGCCTTTGGGCTTTCCCTCTGCACATGGTGCCCAGGGCGATATTGGGTGAAAGGAGACCCTGCAGCGATTATCGTGCCCTCAACAATGCAACCATGTCTGTTCGGTACCCTGTGCCACATCTTCAGGATTTCGCCGGAGCCCTTTTTGGCAAAACGGTTTTCTTGAAGATTGACCTGGTGCGTGCCTTTCATGACATTCCTGTGGCCCCTGAGGATGTCTCCAAGACCGCCGTCATTACCCCACCTTTCGGCCTCTTCGAATTCATCCGAATGCTTTTCGGTCTTCGTAATGCCGCCTAAACGTTCTACAGGTTCATCGTGGCCTTCCGTTTGTGCACGCCTACATCGATAACCTCTTTGGTGGCCAGTCAGAATGGCGAAAAACACTAAGAGCACTTTGCCGTGAGGCTTGACTTTCTTGAAAAAAAATTGGCGTTATCATCAACACCTCCAAGTGCGTGCTGGGTGTGTTTCCGCTCGAATTCCTCGGCCATCATGTCAGGTTTACGCTCCCTGCCCTCCAAGGTTTAAGCAATTCGTGATTTTCCCCCACCAACCTCCAAGCGTCAGTGACAGTGATTCCTTGGAATGGTCAACTTTACCGCCGGTTCCTAACGAACTGTACCGATCTTATGCTGCCGCTTACCAACATGCTTTCTGGTCTCAGAGGCTCCCTCGATCTGACTGGCGAAGCATTGACTGCTTTTGGGAGAATTACAAATTCTCTTGCCGACGCGGTCGGACAATTGTATGTAGCCTGGACTATGCAAGCGAACGGAAGGTCCGTGTCATACGAGATGGGGGGAAAGAGAGTGTTGAAAGGGTGGGGGGGGGAAATGGGGAACCCAGCGAAGAGTTCAAAAAAGTAAGTAAGAAAAATAGGTTTAGAAAGTTAATAATTAAATTTGTTTGAGGTAAAAAATGTGCCGAAAATTCAAAAAGTAAGCTGTAACCAATAGGAACAAGATACCCAAGGCCAAAGCCATTCCACTGGAGGTGCCCCAGACGATACTGTCACGGATGATGAATCCCAGTGAAATGCCAACGACAAGCAGGGCAGTGGAAAGTGAACCCGAGCAACGGTAAGTATGAATGCAAAATACGCAGGACGTAGAGGACTGAGGCTGTAATTATTAATTTGTTCCATAATTACCAAACGTTTCCCACTTATAGAACACGGACAGCAAAGAAGAAGCGGAAGGCCGCTCCGCAAGCAAATAATCCATCGGAGTTTGGACAGATCCTGGATATTATCCAGTCCCCGTATTTAGTGCAATATTTGCAAGCTGAAGGACTGCTGGCGACGGAAGTTAGATGTCGCTGTCGTAAGTCGATGACACTGCGAATATTGCGGCAGCACACGGACGGGTTTGCGTTCAGGTAAACCAAAATAATAATATAATCCATGGGCTAGGTGTAACAAATGTGGCACCAAAAGGGCACTGAGAACGGGTTCGGTGTTTAAGGATAGTCGCTTGACGTTATCGAAGGCAATGAGAACGGCCGTTGCGTTTTTGGAGGGAACCGGTGTGGTGAGATGCGCAGCTGTGGTTGGCATAGGTGTGACTGCGGCAGTCCAATGGTATGACATCTGGCGGGATGTCTGCAGTAAGGCCCTCCTCAAGGAAGTCAAACAATTAGGAGGGCCGGAAGTAGAAGTTCAAGTGGATGAAACACTGATAACGCGCCGCAAGTACAATGTCGGACGGTTAAGAAATGAGCACTGGATTTTGGGTAAGGGTCTGCAGTTCGATGACCAATCACAGGCATGTACGATACATGTAAACGGAAAGCGATATTTGAGCAAGTAAACGATCGCAGCTGGTCCTCCCTGAAGGCCGTTATAAAGAAATGGGTTGCTCCCGGAAGCATAATAGTGACTGCCCAGTGGAAGGCATATGCAAAGCTAAGTGAAGAGGGATACCGGCACGAAACGGTGAATCATTCGAAAAATTTTGTGGACCCCACCTCCAGAAAGAACACGAACGCAATTGAGGCCTATTGGAGTAGGCTGAAAAAGAAGTTGCGCGAACGCGGACCTATGAAAGGCCGAAGGATATGGGCCTACCTCGATGAAGCACAGTACCGACTGTAGTTCGGACTGAAAGCAAGTAATTTGGCAGAGTCCTGGGAAAGATTCCTGTTCCATGTGGCTCAGGCCTATCCAGTATCGGAAGCGCAATCGGAAACCGAGATAATTTGCAGCTGACCAGAAAGGTAAGCAGTAACATGTTAATGATGTTGTACACCTAGTTGAATAATAGCGGCCACTGTAAAAACAGTCAGACGGAACAGCCGAACGGCCAGACAATGGACATTTTGGCCATTGAGAACGGGCGCAGCGGGAAAAGTTTTGTAATTCTTTCATGCTCCGCACATAAATAGTGAATTCGTTACTATACCTCTGAACTTTTGCTCCCGTTTAATCCCATAACCCCAGCCAAAAATGCGCCAACGAAGATTGAATGCGTAATGTTTGAAGGGATTGATGGTAAACCAATGTACAACCTAGCTGGCGGTCTTGACCAATCCAAAGGCTACTTCGTAAGTACGCTAGCCGTCAAGTCAACGGGAAAGCCAAACCTACTGGTCGCCGAAAGGCGGCCAAACCGCCCAACCGCACGGACGTACGAAATCGGCCGACGCGCAAAGGGAAGGCGATCGAAGGAGACCGCACAGAGATCCCGAGGCCCGGGCGTACACCTAAGCCCGTGAAAGTGCAAAGCAAAGCCGAAGCCCTATTGTTGGGTAGCCGTTCCTAAGCCAGCTGTGGTGGGGTGAAGGGGCGGGGAAATGAGCCGTACGGCAGGCAAAGAAAGCAAGCGGCAAGCGGCCTTAGTTGACCACACAGGAAGCCAGCGACCGGGTTTAACGTCTATATGGGGAAGCCACGAAAGGCAAACCTGCGCCGATTAAGTGCACCCAACGCCTACGCGCCAAGCTAACTGGCGCGGTAGCCGCAGGGAACGCGATATGGGAGGCCCCCCAGCGATCAAATATAACCCGGCAGTTTCGTAAAGGCGGGGGGTGGGGGCTATTAGCCTGTTAACACGACTGAAGCAGCTTGCAGGTAGGAGCATAATGTAAAGCGTGTTGAATCGCAATCCGCAAAGGTCAAGGATTTCGCCTTTTACTGAAGATTTCCGTGGGGAGGGGGCGGTGCAATGCAATGTGCCCATATAGGCAGTCTTACAGCACCTCGTTCTCGGGGCGGTTACAGTGAAGGAGAAAGTCATCCTGACAGACACTATACGCCAAATAAAGCAAACATAGCTGGAGCAATAACATGAAGGACTTTACAGCATAACCGCCCTTCCTTCGCCCAATCGGCAGTTGTAAGTATGAAACCTAATAAAAGCACGCCTACTGATAGGAAGCAAGTACGTCAACAATGTTGACTCATGATCCCAGGCTACTCACATTTGTCTCGTCCGGAATTCTCCTGAACGTCGTGACATCACTATTCTCACGGACCACGAACCTCTAACTTTTGCTCTTCCTTACCACCCCGACAAGTACAATCACAGAAAGATCGCCCACCTGGACTACATCTCCCAGTTAACCACCGACATCCGCCACATTGACGGGACGAAGAATGAGATGGCTGACATGCTGTCCAGGCCATCACTATCTTCGCCCAAACTCTCACACGGGGTCGACCTTTGCGCCATGGTGGCTGAGCAACAACTAGTCGGTTTTCCTGGTGACGGGTCCGTTAGCGGTCTCCAATCCATAGAAGTTGTCCTGACCACCGACTCTGGTGTCGTACTTTGTAACGTCTTGACTTCTTTTCATCGTCCTTTGTGTGCCCCCCTCGATGTATTGAGCTGTGCTTCAAACTCTGCATGGATTCTCCCACCCTTGACTACGAGCCTCACAAAAGCTCCTCGCCGAAAGATTTGTCTGGCCTGACATGAACGAGGTAGTGTCTGCATAGGCATCGGAACAAGGTACGACGCCATAACAAGTACCCTCTGACACTTTTCTCAGCCCCAACTCATGGTTTAGCCATGTGCACCTGGATGTCGTCGGCCCCTTGCCTTCATTCAATGGCTATACTCACCTGTTGATCGGTATACCCACTGAGCTGATCCTATCCCATTGCCGAACACTGAGGCGTAAACCATCGTTAAGACTTTTGTCAGCCGTTGGGTCGTTTTTTTCTGTGTCACATCCACGGTTACGACTGACCGAGGATCCTGGTTCGAATCTGCTTTTTTCCAAGCCTTTCTCAACTTTCTTGGCTGCACGTGCATTCGGACGACGGCATGCCATCCAGCTGCCGATGTCATGGTCATGCATTTCCACCGCCAGCTAGAGACTGCTTTGCGTGCCGCAGAAGACCCAGGACACTTGTCAGACAACCTCGGCCTTGCACTTCTCGGCTTTCGCTCGGTTCTGAAATCGAATGTGGACTGTAGCGCAGCTGAATTGGTTTTCGGCAATACCCCCCGACCAGCAGGTGAGATGGTCACCCCAACCTGTCGTGGTGCCGACGAGACCGCAGGAAATGTTGTGCATCGTCTGAGGCAATTTATGCGCTCACCTTCCCTGGTTCCACCTCGAAGTCTAACGACCTAGTATTTTGTCAAAAAAGGTTTGGTCAACTGCACTCATGTGTTCTTCCCGTGTGCTCAGGCGCAACAGCAAGACCTGCCGAATCCTTCGCGGTGACAAGGAGGACGTGGTCAGTGTTGGTCGGATCAAGGCCGCTGTCGCAGAGGGTCCGCCGGACCTGCCTCAAGTACAGAGATTTACTGAGTCCTAACTCCTGTTCTTCCACCTCCACTATCCCCATGCTCCTCCACCTTCCCGACCATCTCCTGCCTCACTTTCCCCACCGTTTCTAACCCTAACTCTTCCAATGCCACTTGCATTTGCACCGCTTGTAGCGGCCGTCGCGTGCACTTTTTAAACCGCATTAAAATTGCGTTTGCTTTCGGTGCCGTTTTTACGCCAGCCTTCGGTCTAGGTGGGGGCACTGTGGCAGCCCTTTGTCGTATTTCTGTTTATGCGCAACTTTTCATAATAACTCTGTTAAGTAGTTCCCAAACTCACATTTGTTAACTTTTGTTTAAGTCGGTATTAATGTAACGATTAGGCGGAGACTCCTACTGGTGTAAGTTTTGGTTTCGAAAAGTGACTTCACTCATTGCCTTTGTTCTTCACTGTTGACAGTTAAGTCCTTTCTGGCATGGTCGTTTCGCTTGGCTTTCCTCGACTTGGTACTAGCGTGGAATCGCCTTATCATTCGGTTTGATCCGCTAAAGGTCCGCATTTCCTGACATTTTTCTTGCATCTGGGGGCCGGCAATATCATGTCAGTGGCTTCGCGGTGCCAGCATATTTGTGCACCGCATTTGTGTGTTGGGTTGACTTTCAGTTGACTTTCACGACCACCGTTGGCAGCACCACTAACGAATCCGACGCGACAGTTCCCAGCCTATCCTGCCCTCACCGCCACAGCACGTTCACCTGCGCATCGGCCTGGTCGGTCACTTGCGAATCCACCGCACAGAGACCGACGAACCAGTGCCTGAAGCACCAACATCAACCAGACGCCATTGCCCCAATTGCCTGCATTGCACTCACGCGTTAAGCCATCGCATGGACCTACTCGGTCACATGCGCGCTCATGGAGACCTGCAGTAAATCACTGCAGGTATGACCACATCACCATGCATTCCCCCATCAGCACATACATACACCACACATGAACACCTTCAACATCCTACATCACCGGCACCTGCCACGTAAGTGCAAAATGAGACCTTCTCCTCTTTTCTCCATGCGGCTACTCTGACGCATGTGAGATCCGAACGGTCTACTCCTTGTCAGTGCGATTCCGACATGTGCGTATGGGGAACCAGGCTGTGCATGGAACGCGCGTAAATTGGCCGTTCTCAGCTCTGTCAGCCATCTCGCCTAATGGCAGCATCTGTTGGTTGCCCGACATTGACGGACAGCCGGTGCACGGGATAGGGTAGAGCAGGAAAGGTCGACGGTCTCGGCGCATGTTCCCCACTATAAACAATCTGAGGCGCCTGAGTCTATCATAGTGCATTAAAAGCCGTTGCCTGTAAGGTTGCCACGTGACAATTCAATAGATGCCGCGTAGTCAGCCCAGCTGTGTGTTTGTGCATTAAGTGACCGACTGTCGAACTGAGAGTCAGAATGGCATGAATGATTTTTAATTTGGGCTCCACGGAAATGTCATATGCGTGAGATTCGAAACGCTTCCGTCTTGTGTGTACTCCTGGTGTGTGGTTTTGTGGCGCGAGATCGTGCATGTGACGCGTACAGCCCGGTTCTCTGGGCCTGTCTGTCATTGTGCCCACTGTGCACGGCTGCCGAAGCGCAGACAGTTTGCGCATGTACCATAGAAGTCTGAGACATCAGCTGGGTGTACGCACATGACCCCCCGTGTGTGCTATTTTCTCCTCTCACAGGTACCTGTCCACCAAACAGACTATTAGTCAAGACCGACTTGGCTACGTCGTCGTCTAAAAGTAGAACGGTGGGGAGGTAGGGGGCTGGGGGACAGCATTTAACATTAAGCACACGAACTCGACCAGGTTTTGGCACCCTGCGTAGCCGTAACAATCATTTGTCGGTCGGAAGTAGAGGCGGACAAGAGCACAGGGGAGTGAAATGCGGTTACCTGTGGACCAGAGGCAGCATGATTGTAAACCTAATTGGCCGTAAGTGGAACGTCCACCTGTGGGAGGCTTGAACATTACTAGTAAAAGTGTAACGGAGCGAAAAGCAAATAAAATCGGAGCTTCACTAGATTTTTAGGAACGTTATAGACACTATTAATTTGCCGGGCATGAGGCAATGCGTCTGGGTTCACACTTGGAGATCTGGGGCCCGATCTCCAGTAAGACACTGACGGGCTGTAAGTGGGCGTAAGTCGAGTACGCTACTAACTCTCAGAAAGTCTGACACCGCGAGCGCAAATTATTCAAACCTTTGTGGTAGCGTCCAGTGTCAGTTACTACTGTCGTTAGCAAATCGTCAGCGATCTAATGATTTGTAGTGCCGGTTAAATACTGACAAAGCAGGAGCGTGATTGAGACGGGCATCTCTGACCTGGCCAACTGACGTCATTCCTCGGTCCGCACAGACAGCCTTGTGTGTGTTTGCGAGCAATTACCGAATGGTGGACTGAGAGTCAGGCTGCAATGGCTCCTCCTTAATGTGGCCTCTATGGCACTTGAACATCGGAAAGCCTTTGAAAAGGATCTTCTCAACCGTGCCAGGGTTTATCCCAAAGTCCTCTACAGCTACATAAGACAGAGCACGCGGAACAAAGACCCCATCCCACTGCTGCGAACAGCCGAGGGAATGAAAATCTCCGATGACAAGGATAGGGCTGAACACCTCTCTCAGTTTTTCCGGTCCGTCGTGACAAGTGAACCTGATTTTCTCTCCCCCATTTGTGAAGACGAAGAAAAGCCTACCCTTGAAGCCGTATTCTTCACCGAAGCAATTGTTCGGAACGAGTTACTTAATCTGAAAGAATCGACCTCCCCAGGCCCTGATGCAATCCTCGCCAAGCTGCTGAAGGAGCTAGCTCCCGAAATGTCCAAGCCATTAGCCTTGATCTTCCAAACATCATTTCTTACTGGATGCCTACCCTCTGACTGGAAGTCCGCTACCATCACTCCGTTTTTTAAGAGCGGAAGTCGTGCGTCTGCGAATAACTACAGGCCAGTGAGTCTTACCTCCATCCGTTGCAAAATCATGGAGAAGATCATTAAGAAGACCTTGATGCAGTTCCTCGAGCAGCACCACCTCCTCTTTGATGCACAACACGGCTTTCGAAGTGGTAGGTCCTGCCTCACGAATCTGCTCTTTACGCTCGAACGCTGGACCAAAGCACGCGATGAAGGTAGTGTGGTGCACGCCATCTACATCGATTTCAAAAAAGCCTTCGACAGCGTTCCCCACCAACGTCTCTTGCACAAACTACGCAACGCTGGAATTCGTGGACGCCTTCTTGTATGGATCCAGAGCTTTTTGGCTGGACGGTCCCAAAGAGTGCAGGTCGGGCGTCAACAGTCCTCAGAGGTAAGCGTGGTGAGTGGCGTCCCACAGGGCTCAGTCCTAGGTCCCACGTTATTCCTCGTTTTCATAAATGACTGCGTCAAGGACCTAGACTGTGATACCATCCTGTTTGCCGACGACATTAAATTGTGGAAAGTTATTCACAATGCGGCAGACGCAGACCACCTGCAAGCAAACCTGAACAGACTCGAAGACTGGTCGTAGCGCTGGCTTATGCACTTCAATATAAGCAAGTGTAACTTTCTTCAACTCGGCGACTTCAGAGCCCCCAGCCCCAGGACCTACTTTCTACACGGCACACCACTGCAACAGGTTGACAGTCAGAAGGACCTGGGTGTATGGATTACATCTTCACTCAAACCAACACTGCACTGCGCGAAGACGGCTAAATCGGCTATGGCTACACTGCAACTCATTAAGCGAGCATTTATGAGATTAGATCCAGACAGCTTTTCAAAAATATTTGACACCTACGTGAGGCCTCATCTAGAATACGCCATACAGGCGTGGAGACCTTGGACTGCCAAGGACTATACCGTTTTGGAGAAGGTCCAGAGACGGGCGACCAAAATGACACAAGGTCTGGGAGCGCTGTCTTACGAATCTCGACTGTCAACTCTCAACCTGTTTCCACTTTCCTACAGGCAATTACGTGGTGACCTTATACTTGCATTTCGCATTATCAACGGCATAGACTGTTGTTTAGATCCCACTGATTATTTCACACAAGCTAACACGCCCAATTTGCGTGGTCATCCCCTAAAACTACGAGCGGGGAAAGCAAGAATCAATGGGAGAAAGTTCTTTTTCAGTCACAGAGTGGTTGCAGCGTGGAATGCCCTGCCTACCGATGTTGCAACCTCCTCCTGTGTGAATTCCTTTAAGTTTAGACTTGACGCGCATCAAGCCTCCCAGTTACCAGCCTTGCATCCACTCACATAACCGGCACCAACTTAAACTTGTTTATACTACTTGTAACTTGTTAGTAACCGTTATTGATTACTCTTTTTGCCTACCTGTCAGCGATTATGTACAAAACCCCTTTTTTCTCCTTCCCACTATCAATGTTTTTCTCCGACGACTTGTAACCAATAGGGAGTTCAAAGGCGCTCGCCTATATTTCCCTTAATAAACTGAAACTGAAACTGAAAAGTGTAACGGAGCGAAAAGCAAATGAAATCGAAGCTTCACTAGATCTTTAGGAACGTTATAGACACTATTAATTTGCCGGGCATGAGGCAATGCGTCTGGGTTCACACGCGGAGATCTGGGACCCGATCTTCCGTAAGACACTGACGGGCTGTAAGTGGGCGTAAGTCGAGTACACTACCAACTCTCAGAAAGTCGGACACCGCGAGCGCGCAAATTATTCAAACCTTTCTGGTAGCGTCCAATGTCAGTTACTATTGTCGTTAGCAAATCGTCAGCGATCTAATGACCTGTAATGCCGGTTAAATACTGACGAAGCAGGAGCGTGGTTGAGATGGGCATCTTTGGCCTGGCAGTCGTCAAGCCGCCATACCCCAACCGCAAGTTGAGACAACCCAGGATCCAAACCTGGACACTGATCATTGAACACTAAGTCCAATACCCAGCCACTGAGACATGGGCGCGTTGCCCGACGGTTGTGATCAGAAATAATATTAAGTGGCATGGGAGGGTCATTCACTGATCTAGCTGCGGTATAGCACACCCTAATCCTGTTGTTTTCCGAACCTCAATCTAGGGACCCCAGGCAATAGCGAAGCGACTATTTATGGTATAGAATAAATACTATTCGGTATGTAAACACATGCGAGGGATCTGGACTTAGCTCCAGGGCGTAATAGGAACAGGTTGGTAAACCACCCTCTTACACTACCTTCCGCATTTGCTGAAGTACTACACAACAAATCCTTATAATTAACGAAATAATTAACGGATACTGCAAAACACTCCTGTAGAGCTTACTTCAATAGATGTTCATGACTGTTTACAAGGCAACATCCATTTCAAGCAATATTGGAGAACGTTGCAAAATTTCAGCAGTATTTAGACTGCCTATTCGACGATAGCCTGCCCAAACTGTTTCATGGATTTGAGTATGCTCTTGAAAATCCTGAATTTCAGGTAGGTCCAAAGAACTAAATGATGTAGAACAAGACTAGGGAACCTAGATGACCAGTCCATTGACCTTACGTGATCGGTCAGTCGGTCGTGCAAGACTTCTTGGGGCAGTCGCGCGCGCCATAAGCATAATCTGAAGTGGCTGTGACCCGTTGAAACAAGACACGTTCATGCTTTGCATGATGATTTTGCGTAAACACCACCTGTTGTTTTAACAGTTAACGCAGGGCTGCCCTATATGAAGGAACAATTTTTTGATTCTGAAGCCAGGCTCCTCCGAAGCATGCTGATGCAAAAATGGTCCAATTTTTTTGCTCCTACATCAGTGGTCCAAGTCTTGACCTTCGGAAACGTCTGCCTGGACTGCGAGAAAAACGGTGCTGATTGCCGGTATTTCGAAGCGGGGCTTCTTAACCATTCTGGACAGAAGGAATAAAGCCATATCGGTGAAGTGGGCATTCTGGATTCTTCGTGTTTATAGAAGCCCTAAACAGGGTTTTTCTCACCTGTTTGCATCACTGGGTCCAGGCCGCTGTATTTGATCAGCACATAATAGTCAAAACGGCATTTAGTGCTTCTTGAGCAGCAAGCGTGGAGGTGAAAAACACTCTGTTACGGCCGTTTTATATTTTTGCACAAGACCATGAGTAACCCCGTCACCAGCTGAAGTGCATGATCTGCCAATTCTTGATAGATCACAAACGGTGTCTTTCGTCAAGCACTGTTAGGTCGCACTCAAAATTAGCTGCGAGCGACTGCCCTAGCGCCAAAAGGCCTATAATTGAAATTTAGAGCCCTTACCGGAGTTCCGACCTCATTACATGTAAAATACTGCCCGCTGGATCCCCTTTTTAACGGTTAATTTCATACTTTTTGGCTTCTCTCCGCTTATGTCGCCCGTGTGCTGTCGTCCATTTTGGCGTGCTTGTAGTGACGCCTACTCCAGGCGCATGCCGCAGTCCTGTGTCTGTGGCGCGAACAAACAAGCACGTACCAGCCTACGAGGGTCCCAGGGAAGGATGAGGTGGACCCTCACGGGGCAAGGTTAGGACACGACGTGGTCAACCAGGCTGCGCAGAATTCGCGCATTCAATAAAAAAAACGTCACACCCTGCGAGTTCTAGTGCCACGCCAAGGCGCAGGCTACCGCCGCGCTACCCAGTTATGTCCGGTTGCACCATCCGATGGCCGACTGGCTCGGACAGTGGGCTGGTGGCTGGGAGAGCGAAGAGTGTACGAGACCGACTCTGGCTCCACGCCACTCAGCGCACATTACCCACCATAAACACTGGATCGCTTTTAAACTATCACGATGCATTATTGCACGTGGTTTTGAAGGCTGCCAACTGACGGGATACCTCGGTCCTCGAAGACAGCCTTGTGTTCTTGTGTGGAATGGACGACTGGCGGACTGAGAGTCAGCCTGCACTAGATCTTTCTTAACGTGGCCTCTAAGGTTCTCTCTCTCTCTCTCTCTCTCTCTCTCTCTCCCTCTCTCTCTCTTTCTCTCAGTTTGGACCCAACTCACCCTTCTCATGTTTTTTGTGAAAAAATGGTTCATCGCGCGTCGAGCGGCTCGTTTAGCTTTGTCACCCACTGTGGCCTAATCCACATCCGATCGTCCAAACGCAGTTTCGTTACAGGACTCAGGGGTGGGGGGAGGAGTGAGAGAGGGGGGAGCGCGATAAATGCGGCGAAAGTCTGCTATTACTATAAATTAATTCACACGTAAGTGAATGCGCTGCGTCCACCCTGCAGCCGGAACGCACGGTGGACATGGACGTCTGTGACGGTCAAGCTGTCGTTCTAGTTTCACTTTTGTTTTCGACCAGTCACAACTATCCAAACCAACTAATCGATTTCAAGGCTGGCACGCACGCGTCCTCGCTCAAGACGCGTGGACACGTGCGCCGACGTCGGACGTGCGCTTCTTGTTCGAATGCCAGCTTGTTCTACTTAATCCTTCATTCATTCTGTGCACAATACGCTGTTAACCGGCGTATTATTCCCCCCATCCGTACTCGGGACCTGCCCTGAAGGTTTGATTGGCTAGGGCCTGCCAAGGGCTTGAGCTGCCGCAACATGCTAGACGAACTTTCCCTCTAAGAGACGTGTTAACAATTGGCTGGGAGCGTCATTTCGATGGAAAAGCTATGCCCTCAACGTGGCAGCGCTGCAGCATTGCTTCTGTTGTTGGATCCATGCTGATAGGCCTCGTCATGCATACTGTTCGAGTTTCATTGTATTCAAAAGCCTAATGAAACTTTCATTTTCTACGAGCTCCCTGGACATGAAACAAGTAGACGGCCTTAGTAATCTTGTCAGCTAAAAGTGACACTACGAAAATTAATGCTGAATTTTCAGTTAGTTTAGTATGCACGATGGTCGCGACAATGTCAGAATTAGTCGGACAGTACACAGGTCCGATTCACGATGGCCAATGATGTGATATTGTTTGTGGGCTTGCTTGTCGTGTCTGTAGCAGTTTACCCCAGCTGAACCGCAAGTTACCCGAACATACCTACGGATGGACGCAGACGATCATTTCAAAAGGTGTCAAAAAATATTGCTTCCGGAATCTTGATGCATTTTCTGACCAAACTGCATTATATGGACTTTCGATATCGACGGCTTCTCCTACATGGTTGGAAACACTACCACAAACCACTGTGAACTTGTCATTGCAGGACCTCCTTGTCTAAAGAAGGAAAAACGGAACGCCGATAGCAGCGATGTAAAAGAGGGCAAATAATATTACCCAAATCCGATTTACTACAGCGATCATTCGCTTTCCCATTCGCCAACCCGTTTCCTTTCCTCTACTAGAAGCCATAGAAACGACAATACAACCACAGTAATTGAACTCCATGGTCCCAAACCCGTTAACGTCAAGCAGGCCCGATGAAGCTTTTCGAACAGTTCAAGCGATTTAGGATACCTGGAAAGCCAAAGGCAGAAGAATATGATTATGCGCTGGTAACTTGTTCAGCCCCTCGGGATACTTCGGATCCATAACTCGGGGCAATAATCTTACGTCGAAAAATGAGACAGAAGGATCCCTTGCTAAGAGGTGAAACGTCGGCTACTAATCCTCAATTCTGATATTGCATTGCATTGGATTTCACACCAAGTGAAATTCACCGGATAAAAAATAACGGTTGACAGCTGCAATTATTCAGGAACAACCAAATCAGGGCAGTGGAGGTGACAAACTTGCCGTTTTTGCTGGTGGGAAACTGCACAACACCTGAACACATTTTTATGCTTGAGAACGCCGAATTCATGGTTCGAGTGTGCGGCCAGAAAGAGAGTAGTCTGACACCAGTCATTCGATTGAGCGCCCTCTTGCCGACTTACCAGGCACGCATGTGACATTAGCCAAACAACCTGCGAAGGACAAGGTAGGCAGACATTAAACGCCCACAGCAACACCACCAGAGGCCCTGCGAGGGGGACCCACACCCGTATAAACATGATTAGCAACTGTCAAGACCCTAAACCCTTCCCAATCCAAACAAAGTTGGCACGATTACCTCTAGTTCGACGTCTGCCCCAGTATGTCGGTGGAGAATTGCGAGATGCCGTCATTCCTCTTCACTGCTGACCCGCCTGCGTCTAAAATAATTTCTCAATTTTCCCAAGTGTTTACTTTTCTGGCAACCACACTAAATTCACGTATTTTCCTGTGGCGATGGTCCATGTTCAATCCCCATCCCAAGTGCTGCGAGGTGGCCGCCGACCACTTTTATGGTGTTCTTGAACTGTGCACGGTTTCGCCCGAATTTGGTCTCTATTCAGTGCGCCTCAAATTTTATCACCAGCTGACTGAACACACTGAGCATCGCCCTCCCAAAGATCTTGATTTTTAGAAAATCATCATTTTTCGAGAGATGCGGACAGCAAGGAGGGTCAGGTGGTTGTCTTACTCCTCCTCCGTCGTAAATTGTTTATTTGGAAGACGCTGCTGGAAGGTTTTGTGAGTGTCATAACCTAATTCAATTAGACGACAGTAAAGCTGCCGTCTAAATATTAAACTCTAAATTTTGTTCTGTGATATTGAGACTCTAGCGCCCTGACCGTAGTTTTTTTGCAGGTTAAATCGGGTGTCATCGCCAAGTACTCAAGGACCGAATTAATTAAAGACCCCGAGGCCTCTCAAAATAATGTTACTTTTAGTGCCACCCATTCGGTTATATTTTAGGTAGGACGACACTTCAGAATGTAAGTTCGCCGGGAGATTACCGGCTTATAGATTTCGCGTAAGTCATAGAACACAGCCACTGTCTTGCCAATCAGTGTTGCAAAGGACCATATTTTTTTAGCGCGATAACGGTCTGAAGTCCAAGCTAGATTAGAAAGCTGTTCGGTCAATCGTTCATCGACGTGTTCCACGAGAGAAAGGTCAGTTTTTGGGACAATCCACGAGTAAGAAGGGCTTGCGCCGTTTCGTTGTGTCTGACTATTTCCACATTGCCTCAGTTTTCGCGGTGAAATCTTTTGTGCACTTACTCATTATCAAAATGGAGGTGCGTTTGTTCTCAATGGCCACATAGGTGCTACCGAAAATGGGCTCAATTGGACAGATAAAGTCGATTTTTTCGGACTCTGCGATGTTCATGTGGCTGCGCGCCACTTTTGCGTCAGAACTGGTTTCGAACTCCACTTCCATTTGCTTATCTTCCCCTGTTACCTCATGCCATGTCAACCCGTTGGCCAATCGATCAGGACAATCGTGGACGAATTCACTCATATCGTCCCCTTCTCCCTAGTGACGGCTCGGAAATTATGAAGACGTTATGATTATTACCAATGTGGAAGCGCCGAATTAGATTTTCCTCAAGGTTGCTGGCATTTACGCGAGACCTGTCTTTAAAAGAGGACATTTTATGTCGAAATGTTTTGGCATGTTGCTTGTCGTTCTGTTCGGCGTGACCTGGTCATATTTTCTCAAAACCCGTGACATCTGATATTTTACGCATATTTTAGACCTGTACAAGTGAACGCGGAGGCGAAATGCTTAAATTCTTGAACCTTATGAGCTCGAACGGGACATTGTGCAATGGTAGTAGCTCAGTATATGAAACAATTTTGGGCCAGTCAGTTGAAATATGCACCAATGCGAGGACGCTTTGCGAAGACCAGGTCCGGGAATGTGAAAGTGTAATTAGCGACCAACGCAACTCATCTATATTTCCATAGATGTATTGCATGAGGCAAATAACGGAAGGACCTGCTCAGATTTAGCCAAAGGGCCTGGGGTTACACGCACCTGACAGCAATACAATGCGTGTCGTAATTCGACCATCAGATCCCCTCGAGACTGGCATATCAATGGTCTTAGATAGGCCTTTGAATTCGGACATTTACCCGCTCGGCAAATCTGCACGCTGTGGCTGATCAACCAAGTCCGATGGGGGTTCTAACCGGCCGCCCGGATGACACAGGGTATGTTTGATTGCGATAGGGAAGACGATAGGCAGATTCGTGCTCTTTGATTTGACAGGACGCAAAATGAAAACACGTTCGATTTTCTTCTCCGCTGTTGCTGAGACAGAAATTTACTTTCCGTCAAACGAAATGTTACATATGACTTATATATGGAAACAAAAATTCTAACGCAATATCTTAGCGAATACGCCTCTCCTGTCGATGCCTAAACGCGACCTCCACAAGGAGACAATGATCACTTTTTGGTGGTTTATTATGGTAGAGTCATTCAAGCTTTCTTAGATCTGATGCGGTGATCACCACGCGATCCTACGGTAACTATAGAAATTGTCCGCCGGAACCTGCAAATACGGCAACGGTGCTGGTATACGGGAAATCTACCATTATTCCGCACGACAACGCTATACCTTACTTTACAGCAATGGCATTGTTAAAAACGCACTAACTAGGCTATAGAAGTCATGTACTTCCCCAGGCCTCGCGCATATATAATTTAGTTTTTTTTCTCTCCATGGACTGCTCCACGAAAAAGAAGTATTTTCGAGGAGAGGAGAAACTTGAAATTGCAGTTCAGAAAGCTACTGGTTTCAAAGACCAGGATTTTCATTAAGGCAGCATAACTGGACCTGTGCAGCGTTGTCAAGAGGTTACTGAGTTAAACAGCTTTTAGACGGAACGAAAAAATGGAATCTCAATCGCCTCTTTTTCAGGCTGACCTTTCAAAATCTCGCGCAGCTGTTAAATTTAGTGGACCTTGGACGTCTGTTTACCACGAACGCGTTTGCATGGGAGCCTGAACTGCTCACCTATAATCCGTCTCTCATGTCTAGCGTGCACAACATGCAACTTTTGCGTCAAATTATGTCGATTTGAGAAGATTACTACTAAAACTCCCTGGTATTACATGCGTGGAGATATTCGTGTTTCGAAGAGTAAAAAGTGACTGCTTAAACCACTACATATATGGACCTTCAAAATCTTTTGTTGTAGGGCACCGTTTTTAGTCTAGCTAGCCCGTAACAGTTAATTGTCCTATAGTTGGTAAGCTAACTCATGAAATGTCAACCGAAATTCCGAAATGCGTTTTCGTTCCGAAAAGATTAATTAGGTAGCGTTTTGGAACCAATCACCCTAGCATAATTCTATAATAATTCAGTTACCTCAAGACGTCGGCTTTCGAACGACTTCTTTCCGGCCGCATGCAAAAACTACATAGTGTAAAAATGACTACTTTTGTAACATGAGTTTTTCTCATTGATTTTGGATCCCCTTAAAAATTCCATTATATTTCTTTGAAAACATGTATAAAATATTCACTTTTATCTATTCGGTGGAAAATGACGCCTTTCTGCAATTTTATACTCGAAGAAAGGGTATAATTCGATTTCCAAGAAGTTTCTATTTGTGATATTTTTTAATGCCGTGAAATGGCCGTTCATAAAACGTCCTGTCTCTGCATTCATTAATGTGGCTTGTAAAGTTAACAATATGGCTCAAATCCACTGCAAAATTTTATGAACCCCATATAATTCCCTCTTAATACCGTAGAGAAATGCAAGGTTATCCGTACGCCGAAAATATACGGCTTCTAGTTTGGAAACCCTGAATGCAAGTGTAACGGCAGATCGGGTTCAGAATTATTCGGGAATTGGAAAAGTTCTTGAAAACCGAATTATACTCTTCCTTAGAGTATAAATTTGGAAGATGACATAATTTTCTATTAAATGACCAAGATAAATTATTTTTATGCATGTTTTCCATTAAGTATAGTTAACAGTTTAAGGACATCGAAAATCAATGAGAAAAATGCATGCAGTCATTTTTACAAAGTGTATTTCTTGTACGAAGCCGAAAAGGAATTCGTCCAAAAGTCGCTATCCTGGGGTAATTGAATTATTAGGGAATTATGCGGTATGATGATTGATTTCACAAATTCACATGATTAATCTTTTCGAAACGAGAACGCATTTCGGAATTTCGGTTGGCATTTCATGAATTAGCCCACCTACTGTGGGCGAAACGGTGGGCAAAAGCCCCTCATTAATTGCAAACACCGGAAATTTACACGTGCTCTGAAAAGCAGACACGTCTTATTTAAGTATCCTAGAGCAAAGTGTTCCCTCCGGACGTGTACGTCGATTACAGACAATGTAACTTCAGTTGCAGATTGTTTTAACAGTGAGTCAAGTAATTCATGGCTGGAATACCAAGGTTGCCATCTCTACGTGAGGACATAAAGCCCATGTTTCATCCAAGGGGCACGAAAGGCTATTTCTCTAGCGGTCCTGACTTAAATGTTGTTGCATGACACGGAAATAATGGCTTCAACTGTGCCTCTCTTCTGTACCCAAAAATGTGAAACTGTAGTGGGCAGAATGAAGCAAGTTCTCGAAATAACCGGATGCATGAGCCGCCTTTTTGATTAAAAGAAGAGTTCTCGTTAATCACAGTTGTGTTCTTTAGTTTCTCATACTTGTCAGATAGATGCCTACGAAAGCTCGTTGTTTAAAAACTTTAAGTGCTTACTTTGTGCTGCCGAAATCATTTTTGCGTTACTAATAACCGATTCTAACAGTCAGCATGCTATCACTAATACATGTGATCTGGACTGATTGATGGTATCCAATGAAACAGAAATGACTATTCCGCAAACTCTTGCCTTTGGTGGCGTTCATCCAACGCAGCTCCTAACCTAAAGCAGTTACTAACATCCTTTTTATAGGTGTCCATGAGAAGTGAAAGTGCAAACCTTTTGGGTTAAAAAAGTTGAAAAGCCTGAACCCAAACCTTCTTCAGAGGCAAAAGTAAAATGTTACAATTTGCGGCTGGTTTTAGGCCTCCGCAGTGTCTTTGGCAAGTACAATATGCTTTAGGATTAGGTGATTCCGTACTAACAGCACAGGTACTAATCAAAGGCCAATACGCGCGTGTTTCATCGATATTCTGCCGCTGTATGACACAGCTGCGAGGGGTTCGGCTCGTCAGTGGGTCCTCCAGCATTCCCTCTCTGCCTTCTGGTAGATAAATCAATTTAGAAATTGTTGATTTTTAATTTCCACAGATCAGTATATTTAAGGTCTACGAGCACAGACCGAAGTTTTAATGTACGCGTATTTGTGTCGAAATCCATGAGCCACTGACGAGAAGAAGCCCTCTCAGCTGTGTCATGCAGCGGCAGGATATCGGCAACACACGCGTGCATGGGCTTTTGGTTAGTACCTGTGCTATTTGTATGGGATCACCTTACCCTAAGGTATACTACCAACTGCCTGTCGGCAGCTAATGAATATTACGCGGTTATCCGCTGTGGCTGATAGACTTCGGCCCAAATATTTATACATATAATTTTCGGTCTGAGTCTATGGACCTTGAATAGACTGATCTACTCCATGTTCGTCATTAATTTCTGAGGAAATTAAAAAGCCACAAGTACTATACGCTCTTATTTAAACGCCCATTTGATGTTCATTAGATAACCAATGATTTCAGGCATTCGTCGGATTGGTAGAAATACAAAGCGAGTAGCGTTTGCTTTGCTTATTCTCAGCTCTTTAATAGATGCGTCCCATGACCGAACCGCCACACTCATAAGCTTTGCTAAACTGTAGAATGTAGTTATTTACGGGCAGTAAATAACATCTGGTGATTAGCCATTTTCTGCCTCGCTACGAGATCTGGTTATTTCGAGAGAATGTTTTGTGTCACTCAATAAAATTTAGACCTCACACATGGCAGTGCCCCTTGGAGTCTGCTTACCTAACCCAATGAGCGAATTGATAGAAAGTAACCATTGTTATTTCAGCGAAGCGAAATAATTACTCACAGACAAAAGGGTCAGAACCTCACAAACAAGAGTAAATGAGGGGAAGATGCACACGATAAAAGAACAAGTTTAACGTGCCCTGAGAGTGCTGGAGACACTTAATGTGTTGATAAAATGTCGTGTGTCCTTTGACACCGGCCCCAATAATGTATACGCCCTAAAAAGATAAACGAAATAATTGTTAAACAATAATGATCAGATAAAAATTACTCAGAGATAAAACAGTTTTTAAGTTTACAACGAGGAAAGTATGTGGCCGGTCGAGTACAGCATGACACATAAACCTTCTTACGTTCCGAAATAAGAAAACTGAACCGTCTAAAACTGACTAGGCATACTTAATAAACTCCCTGAAAAAGGTATACCCTGGTCTCGAAATTAAGTGTGGAATAATATCTTGATGCCGGAAAACTTCCTTTTAGCGCAAGTTCATGTCAAATGTAGTAGTGCGCGCTGTAAGCCTCATCGCCGTCTATCCAAAATAGCCACTCCAAACTACCAAGAACGGCCTGCCAGCGGGTGAGAATGTAAACAGCCTAGGTGCAGGCTTAGAGGGTGATTCGTTGCATTGGACTATATTCCATCATAGCAGATGACATATGGTACTGAAAGACACACCTACCGAGGATCTAGCTAAATGGCTTTCTAAACATCTGAAGAAGCTGATGGAGGGCTCAGAACACACAGCTGTATCCTCAACACACTTCCTGGAAAGACTCCGAGGCGTCACAATATCTCCCGGCAAAATAATGGTGTCCTTCGAAGTTGTCTCTCTTTTTGGCTCCATCCCTAAAGAATTGGACACGAAGGTCATAAGTGACCTACTGGAGAGGAGATACGATGAAGAGGAAAGACCTCTGAAAAGGAAGCACATAATGGAGCTACTGGACTACTGTTTGGGCAGGTATTTCACGTTCAATGGTCACGTGTACGAGCAAATCCAGGGAACCCCCATGGGATCACCGATCTCCGGTTACCTAGCGGAGGCGGTTCTGCAAGAACTAGAAACACGGGTCTTTCAGTCCTACATGCCAAAATCCTGGATGCGCTACGTGGATGACACCTTTGTCATCCTACGTCGAGACGCAAAAGAGGCTTGCAAAAGGAAATCGAACTCAATTTTCCCCAAAATGCAATTCACAATGGAGGAAGAAAAGGGCGGAGAAATCCCCTTTCTGGATGTTCAAGTGTCTGAAATGCTATCAAACAGACTTACTCAACCTGTATCCCAGAACAACGTATAGACCTGACTTTAGTCGCAAACGTCGGCCTCCAAAGGGAGAACCGAAACCCTCGTTTTAACCCTTCATTCCTTGAACGGCATCCTTTCGTTCCCAGCTTTGAGCGACACCCACCCCACTTCCGACCATTCTGAATACTTTGTAGAAACCTCCATGGGAAAGAAAACGAACTAGAGAAGGCTTTCTGATAGGCTGATAAGATCAGTATAAGTAATATCGCACAAATATCTCCGATGAAAGGTGAGTCAGATGGCTCTCTCTGAACTGTAACGTGAGTGTTTTACTGCGTCGACTGCACATTCGTTGGTGGTAAACGTCACAAAAAGAATACAAAAAAGAATACTCCTGAAAAAGGTAGGTAACGAAGTAAACAATTCAAAATTCCATTTCGATCCAGTTGTGAAAAAACTCGGCGCCTTGGTGGGATTCGAACCCACAATAGCAAGGGGAAATCCTGCTCGGACAGTCAGCTTACTGTTTCAGATTTGGTGGATTCCAGACGCTGCAACAGGTTTAGCGGGTAACTTGATCCAAATGTGGTTTAACTCTCGTCTCCCGGTGGGGCCTCGTAGCTCCGATGACTAGAGCGTGGCTTTACTAAGGCCTCCCCTTGCTTTCGTTGGTTCGAATCCCACCTAGGCGTCGACTTTATTACAGTTGGGTCAAAATGAATTATTTAAAATTTACCAAAATGCATATAGCGTGGACATTGTTATGAGATATTATAAAGCCCTAGTTACACACTGATTACAGGATAGGATACGGGCGTCATAGAATCGTCTGTAGGAATCATAGACCTGTCTTCCAAAGCAACACAAGATCGCTCGTATTCAGTCCAATGACTCGGAGAGCATGGCGAACACTACTCCCAGGTGACTGAATAATCATGATCCCGATGATCTCAGCCCTTGGCTAAATATGCAGAACGTTTGACTCAAACGTCCAGTGGCAAAAGGACGTCATTTGGGGTTTCAGGCCTATCCGACCTAAGGTTGGGCTCTTGACAAGAAAGCCAGACAGTGCGGCTTCGTGATGTATTGGCTTAGTCATTAACATCTCAACTACCATAAAAGCACGGCAAAGAATGAAACGATAACTGCCAAAGAGGACGGCTCAAAAGGCGCGTACACAGGCTCTTGCATAACTGGTACGATAAACGAAAATACTGGGGAACAGGATGAAGCCGCTGTGCTTCGCGCAGTCATAGAACATTTGAGCGGCAGGTTTGTGGATTTTTAACTATTATCCGTTAATTCTCTTTACGTGAGGTCAGGGACCCCTATCCCTGAAGTCTGGTTCGCGTGGAATAGGTACCAACAGGGGTATAACACGTCGATATTTATTATTTAAGCTTGCCAACCACAGAGTATACGTCAATCTTCGGTCACATTGGCATTGTCCTACCACTGGAATATGGCCGTTGCGAGAATGGGGTGGGGTTGACGTGGCGAAAGTCCGGCGTAATAAATTTACGATTGATACGTGGAATAGTACTCGAAGTCGAATGAATTAGTGAAGTATCCACTGGGGACCTAGCCCTCGTAGTTGCGTTGAGCAACTACAAAGTTCGGTGAAACAGTTGTCTGGACGCGTATCTGGTACCTCTGTGGAAAGGGTGGTGAGGATAGACACCCGCACATTCCTTCGTCTCTGCACTTTAAGGCAAAATTGGTTCCTAAAACCTTATTGGATAACAGAAACTACGGTAGAATATCCACTTGGGCAAATGACGATCGGGCTAATTGCGACCAAAATGTCCTGGTTCCCTTAGGATACGCTAGTGAATACTGGATCTTCCGCGTGTAAAGATGGCGACAAGTGGTGGATAAATAGGTTATGTCTTGCAGGACGAAGGGTGCACTGTTGTTGGATTCATTTCATTGGTAAGCGAGTCGCAACAGTCATTCTTGCCACTTTCATCCAGTCACGCGATATCGAACTGCATAGGTTGAAAACAGATCACGGAGGGATTTGACCATGTTTTTTTTCTTATCTTAGCTTCAAGTAGCTACTCCTGGCTCAGTTGGTGTCTGTTTACGCAGGCGCTAATAACTGAGTAACTGTCGCCAGCCTCTCTTATCATTTTAACTTTTGCTGGCACCGGATTTGGGTGTTTTTCACTGGCCTAATCGTACTTTCTAAAGTACGTCCCCAACTCCTCCAAATATGAGCCTTATTATTATTAAAGCGTGTATGTCCTGTCAACTTCGTTGGGTTAGAAAACGAACGTCTGACTTACCATTCCAAAAAGGCTTATTTTAAAGTTGTCGATGGCCTGTGTGTCATGCATAATTAGCCGCTAAATCTCAGATTCAGAGTGTGAATGACTGGCGATTTTACCGCAGACGTACAAGTTATGATGAAATTTAAAGTCCACTTACAACAGAAAGTGCTTCACCAAGGTCTGAGTTTCTTCTTACGCACATGTCTAGTTGTGAAGTTGTTGTCTAGTCCAAAATGTCAGTGAGTCGTTGTCTTATTTGCCAACCTATCACTAAGGGCTTGGTTTCAAACTTCTTGTGGCCTGTGCGTAGACAGTGGCATCTACCATCATCCTCCGGCTTGACCCCATTTTCAAGTGCCCGCATGTCACTTCTTGACTCTGGAAAACGGCATGCACACAGAGGGGCGACTGGTGAATACAGGTGATGCGCGGGCGGTTCAGGTAAGGTGCATGCATGCAGGTCTCAAGGAGGGTCTTGAAAGAAAAGCGCAATCTAAAACCCGAGACTCTCTGATGAAATCATGATGCAATAGTGCTTCCGCGACTGTGGGAAAACGCATGGCAAAATTGAGGAGCTCCACTTACTCTATGGGTCAACCTTCGGCTGCTCGGCTGTATAGTCTGGGATTCCGTTGGGCGGATTGCTTGTGGAGACTGGCTGGTTTTCACTGACGTAGCTGGGTCCCTTCTTGGGGGGACCAGCGAAACTGGGCTGGCTAGTGGTGCCGCGGTAGGCACGATAGAGGAAGAAAGCGTCGACCAGTAGAGCTATGAGCATCACAGCAAAGAAGAACTGCCGGCGAGATAGAAGAAAGGAAAAACGTCGGTCAGTTAGACCTTCTAAATTAACAAGCGGTAGGCGCAGAAACGCATGAACCATAGTATTAGATCCTAGATACGGAAGCAGTAATGAAAAATCAAGAGAGACTGGAATGAAAGTGTATGACCGGCACACATGTAAGTCAAACAAATAAAGCCTAACTCCCTAAAAGTAAAGGTCAGACTCAAGTCATTCCACTCACTGTGGAATGCTGGCTTTCAGTTCAGAACTTTCCCAGTCGGTCATTACAATTCTCCATGGCCCAAATTGCTGTTTATATGGCTTTTCTATTATTTCTCGAAGGAGTGCATTTTCTGTATCCATTTCGTAGAAAATTTGTGCTTTCTCAGCATGAGGACTATCGTTATTTTTCATGTATTTTCTACTTTTTTGAGGGGCATACAGGTCGCCTGTAGACACTCGTGTTTTTTATGTCGTCACGACGAAACGCCCTAAGGCTTCCCAAATTAAAATACTCTTGGCAAACCAGAAGCGCTCAAAATAACAGCACAATAAAGTTATGCCCTCTCGCCCTCCAAAAGGATGGCGCTGCAGATGCTCTGACTTGCTCACAGCACGCGTTAATCGGGCTGCACGAATCTTCACGAGCCCAACACTGCAACCGTTTGTGTGTGTGTGTTCTGTCGGTTTTGACCGTGTAGAGTTGCTGTACTTTCGGATGACACGTGCAGAATATCCACGTTTAAGAAGAGCATCTCTGAGGGGTAAAAGTTCTGTATCCAGTGTGTCATTGGGGCAAATGTTCCTAGGCCTTTGGAAAAGAGTGTATACCAAGTTCCACTTCCATTTTCTGGGTACAAAACTCAAAAAATGCAAGGAATACACCTTCCAAGTATTCCTGTGGAAAGCCGAATGTCTTATATAACCATCTTCCTGTCAAAGCATAAGAACGTCCAGGAAAGATTGTTGATTGTCTCGTTATTTCTCTGGTGTAAGTTGGATACTTGGGTGTAGCTTATTTATGATGGAAAGCAATTCTTTAGCCTCCTTAATGCCTTAAACAATAGCGAAAACATTATCCACGTATCTTTTGTAGAGTGGCAGCATGTTCAATTTCTCAGACACCTTTTCTTCTAGATTACCCATAAAGATGTTAGCGAATGTCGGACCGAGGGGACTCTCCATTGACACTCCGTCAATTTGTCTATATAACTGGCTGTTAAAAAAATTGAACGTTCATTGTGCACAATTTTAATGCGTCTCGTAGTGTTTCAGGTGGCAGACGAGTTGTAAATGCATGGGTTCACATTATGTCTATTGTTTCATCCAGTGGTACCTTAGTGAAGAGTGATTCTACATCCAGAAACATCATGTATTTGCCCGAAATGTTTTGATTTCTGATTTTTTCAATAAAATAAAAACTGTTTTCTTTAGCGTGTAAGTGGAAAACCGTCGTCGGACTGCCTCTAATTCCTTGACTAGCCACTGTGCCAGTTTGTGGCACCATTCAATCCTGCCCTGCTTGCCTGCTCCAGTTACGTAAAAGTGCGTTTTTTCTATTTCTAAAACGGTTACGACCGGATACTTGTACCGTGTCAGCCCTGCCACATGAAAGATCAAAAACAAGAAAATTCGTGCAGTTTTACATTTTCTATACTTCTGTTTTCCATAACTGGAAGTTAAAATCTCGGATAGCAGACACTAAAATAGAGGATTCATTTTATACCGCACCCCAATTGGCTGCTCCAGGCGACAGCAGTCGTTGTTGGAGTCAAGATCAAAATGGAGGACTACAGTCAACAGAGATCTAAAAGCATGAAATGTTTGCCAAAAATCTGAATAGTAAATTCTGCTAGGATTATTTATTACGAACGTTTTCTATTGATTTTGATGCTCTTAAAAATTTACACATATTTTATAGAAAATATGCACGAACATATTCTTCCTTCTACACACTTCGTAATGAATTACGCTTTGCATTTTTTACTCGAAGAAACAGCAACTTTCAGTTCAAAAAGTTCGTAACTAAGAGCGGTTTTGAGAGCGTAAAATATCCATTTGAATAGCAGCGTATCTGTGTGTTTGCCATATTCATTGTAAAATTTATCAGTCATTTGCGATACTTCCCTAACTACACAGTGGAAAGTATGATATTCCTCACATGGGAAATAGACAGGTTATGGTATGGAGGCCCTAAACGCAAGTGTAGCGGCAAGTTGAGTAAAAAGTTACATGGGATTCAGAAAACCCTTTGAATCGGAAGATACCCCTCCTCCGAAGCTGACCAATTAATAATAGCAGAGGGGAGGGACAAAAGCATGTTTGTTTTTCGGGTAATTAGGACTATGATTGTATGAATGAAGATAGAATAAGTCCGAAACAGTACTGTGTCAATATGCACGCATTTTGTCGCCCCTCCGCTCTGCTGTGTCAGGGAAAAAACCATTCCAATTAAGTCAACACTGTTTGCAAAACGTAAGTTTTGTGCACGGCCAAAAGGAAGTGCATTTAAAAGACAGCATCCGGGGGACTAAAATATACTTAAACTATGCCGCAAGATAGTCGGTATTAGAGCCTTTTTAATGATAAATACATTTCAAAACGTCGGTGAACACTTTAAGAGATGCACCACATAATGTACAGTGAGTAACCGACCTCAAGAAATGTTAGCCGAAATTCTGAAATGCCTTTCCGATTAGAAGGGGTTACTTAGGTGGGGTTGTAATATTGATTGTCACGCGACATAATTCCATAACATTTTAGATTCGTCAGAATGTTGGCTTTTGAATGCATTTTTGTAACCTCCTGTAGAAACTGAACTTGGTAAAAGCTGAATACTTATCTAGCATGCATTTTTCGCATTGATTTTTGATGGCTTTTAAATTCGAATATATTTTATAAAAAGCAGGTACAAAATGTGCTTTTGTTTAGGCATTTGGTTTCAAAAAACGTTGTGTTCAAATTTTTTATCCGAAGAAATGGTGCTTTTTGGTGTTAAAAGTTTCCACTTGCAATGTCCACGCGTACAGCATCCTAATTGTCCTTTTACGAATGCTCCTCACGAAGTATACGACATAGTTTGCATTCATCGCATTCACAGTATTTGTGATTTTCCTTAAGCGGAAAGTATGCTTTTTGTAGACTGAAATCGCTAAACGCTGGTGTAACGGCTGATCTGTCACAAAATTATTTGGGAATTGGAAAGCTTTTATAAGACCTAAGTACGTCTTTTTCGAGGGTAAGATGTAAAGCCGACGTGATCTTCTGCGAAATGCGTAACAAAAACATACTATGTGTGTATATTTTTGCTAAAATATATTCGAATTTATAAAGCCACCAAAAATCAATGTGAAAAATGCATACTAGTCAAGCATTTATTCTTTTACCGAGTGCATTTTCTACAGGAGATGACAAAGAAGTGCATCCAAAAATCAAAATTCTTGAAAGCCCGGAATGTTATGGGATTATGCCATGTGACAATTAATTATTATAATCCCGCTTAAGTAAGCCCACTTAATCGGAATCGCAGTTCAGAATTTTGGCCAACATTTCGCAAGACCGAGTGAAATTTCACTTGAACACTAAGAAACGAAAGGAGAATATCTGCTTTTTTTCACTTCTAATGACAGCATATTACGCAAAAATAAACTTGGTACGTTACCGCAGCTGCACCAAAAGCCGCTACAATTCCAAAGACCGCAGAAACGCTGAAGGCAATGATGTTCAGCGCTCCAAGTATGCCCGAAATAGTGAGGTCCTAAAGAAAAAAGGAGCAGAAAAATCTTTCCGATATATGAATTTCGCTGAGATGGCTCTTGAAGTATGAACTCCGCTGTCGGTTGGCTGTAAGAATAGGGTCGTAGCACGAAGGTTATAAAAGAGAAAACGACACAAAATAAATGAACCGTGCCAAAAAAGATATACATCGATTGAATTTAAAAAGGGACAGCAAACTGAGGTTGACTTGGTCTGTAACAATGAAATAATTTATGACAGAAATCACTGATTAGTTTGCGAGTTGTGATGGTCTACCACGCATAAGTCAATAATTAAACAAATTTACGGCTGTAACATTTTAAAAATCAGTTCTCTCCTAAATAAATATGCCGTACTAACTACTTCATTCGGTTAGTGAGACTTATAAGTCGTACACTAGATAGTAAGGATAGTTTGCGCGTCTCAAAAATCTAAAACTAAATTTGCCATGGGCTAAAAAACGTTACTGTCCAAAAATAAATAAGAACGCGTAATTATGTCAGTTTGACCACAGCTCACAGTTGTGATACAGAACTAAAAAGATTATATCTGTAGCAAAGCAAACAACTGTCGAAAACTTCGCAAGCTGGGTAGTAAGCAGGACGTCAAACAATTACTAATCCAAGTAAAAACATTTTCTGGCCCCTCTAACCATCACAACGTTTTGTCGAAATCAAAATGATAAATTAGGCAATTCCAAGGATAACATTTTATTAATGGCCATAAGCGAAAATATCGCGTTTATTGTAAAATCACATGGCGAGGTTGTCTTGCATGCCTCAAAAAAGGACTGAGTTCTCAGGATTTTATAGTTCCCCGCTATAGTTAATGGGTAGCATCGAAGGATAAAACCTTATATTGCTGAAGGAAAAACTATGATATTTGTAGATCTATTCAGCCTTTATCAGTCTCCTGAGCTGTTATTTATAGTGATATTCTAAATAATATGATGTCCAACAAGAGCAACATCATACTGTCAGGTATGAACTGTTTAGAGAGACAAACAAAAGTGATTTCTTTTCAGAAAAATTTAGCGCAGCAGACCTGGACACTAAACTAACGAACTTGGAAAAAGCAACCGATGTTCCGCAACGCGGAAAAGGATTTTGTGGGGAAATTTATGGATCATGCGTTGGGAATGTTATTTGGAGTTTTCGTTTTTGTCTTATTTTTATTTTTGACCATGATTACATAAAAACCAAATCAGTTATAGTCTTTGTGATATTATCCCGAGGCCAAATATGCGCGATAACACTTAGGATGCATGTAAAGTGCCTGTTGCAAGAAAGCACGCTGGCGACCATGTTCACTAAGACGACGTAACTCGTTAGATATAATCAGGAAAGAATAGCATCAGTCACTCCTTAATTCCAAGTCTTATTATACTCTATTTTAAATCTGTGTTGAGTTAAAGTCATTCAAGAGATTCAGTTGATTGTTATTTTAAAAATTTTGCTATTACGATTTGGTCGTTTTCGTTAATTAACCCAACATCTACTTCTTAACAGTTGCGGGTCGGAGCTGCAAGTGTTATTTAAAAACTTATAACAAGCCTTCGTTGTCGAAAAAGCCATATTCGTTAAGGAGACATTAAATGGACGTGTGGACATCATGAGATCCCGAAATATGATTTTCTGAGGGGCAGCATCAGGTCAGAATTCCTTGATTGGTTTGATACACACCTCAATGTGTAGTTCCTATAAAAATATGCTAAAACACGCTTTATCTATTGAGGAGCGCGCAAATTTCAATTTGGACGACTGAAAGTTGTTTTGGTTTGCTCTCTTAAGCTATAGTTTGTTATAGCAAGTGAATGTTTACACTTTTATACTAATATAAATTGCAACAAAATAGATTCGTTGTCCGTCCGCGAATTCCACAAGACCATGAACATTAACCCTCAAGACTTCCTCTTTTACATAAATGATTTGAAAGACTTACGATAAAGAACCAAGGGGCTTGGAGTTTTTCATTTAACTGAAAAAGGTAAATTCCGAACAATACTGCTTCAACCAAAAGGGAAGATACAGCGACGAAAATCAAATATCCAGGAAATCCAAACGGCCCATGGATGGAGGAGCATATCAACGCTATGAGTGAGGTAAAGACCTCAACGATTTTGACAATCCCACAAACAGTCGTGACATACGTGGTATTGACCATTTTCCACGCTTTTTTGAATGGACCACGACCTGCACTTAGGTCAAAGCAAGGTCATTTGTTTGTGGTCTGAAAAGTTTGTTCTTATTCTGTTGCCCAAATATTTGCATGACTTATTTGTCAGCATTCTCATGATTTGTGATTGAAAACGAGCGAAAATAAGTCGTCAACAAATATTTGCGCACGACGCGATAGCAGTAATGAAAGGGGCAGAAATAAAACTGGGCCGAAGAGTGTGAGGGCTGGAGGTGTTTAGACAGCAGGATTACACCCAACGTGTGAGAATACTCTAATATTTACATACAGCCAACTTTTACGGCTTATTGCCAGTAAACTGTGCATGAATACCGAAACTCAAGTTAACTGTGGGACTGACCCTGCACGTAGAAAAGCATGTCAGCCAAGAATATTACACGCGAAAATGTTACTAACTGAAAGCGCTGAAGGCGGATGGAATCCCAGCTATACATGCATTCCCTCATCCTGAATATATGTTTTTTGTTTATCTAATGACTCAAATAACTTAAGTGAGACATTTTGATATACTAAGAATCTAGGGCGCAAGCATTTTTGGATAGTGAGAACCGCATCTACTACCTCTTACCCACGTCGCAAATATGCATCCCATAGTAGCATAAGGTGATTTGAAATAGAACTATCCATCCTCAAAAAGTTGTACAGTTTTGAACAGATCTGGAGAGGTTCATGTACAGTTGTGTACTATGTGACGTTATTTAGATTAAGCTTAGTGTGAAATAGTATGTATGGTATATCCTATTCCAAAGCCAACCGGATAAAACTGTCGTAGATTCCAGCATACTTGGCTGCTTAGCTTACGTTTAGCCCTCTCATGAGCTAGGCCGTAATTTTGCTTAATCTTAAGCTCGCAAAACTACCGATGCGATTCATGCACACGGTACGTAAGCTTCACGACGGGCTGAATGCGAGAGTTACGGACAATGTTACAGTCTTAGAAGAATTCGCAGTTAGCTGTGGAGTGAAGCAGAACTGAACACCCACTCTCACCCTATTCAGTTTCATGTTCACTGTTATGCGCATGGACGCCTACAGTGATAGGCTTCCTGGGATCAACATCGTCTACAAGACCAACGACCAGCTTCTCAATGCCGGATGAATGAAGTATCCCAATGCGTCTATCGATGTCTGTTGTCTAAGACCTGCCCTTCGCGGATGATTACGCTCCCGAAACCGCGATAGAGTCGAATATATGCAGGATCATCGATTTATTTGCCTCTTGGCTGATCGTCAATAACGAACAAACAGTGGTAATGCACCATTCGTCATTCGACAATTTATAAAACGATTCTTGCGTCACTGTCAACGGGACCCGAAAAAACAGTGGACAAATTCGCTTTTTTAGGCAGTAAAATATCAAGAACCACAAAGATTGACGTTTAAACTGTGCGCCAGGTCTTTAAAGCTAGCTAGGTACGCGGTTGGCTGCTGACCTCCGTCTCTTTCTCAAGACCAGATGCAAAATGTATAAAACTGCCTCCTTGGTGGTGCTGTTTTATGAAGTAGATACCTGTACAGTACGAAAAAACGGATGGGGAAATCAATCACTTCAACCTCAGCTGCCTTCTGAGAATGCTGAAGCTGGGATTGAAACGCAGAATCCGAACACAGAAAACTCTGAGTGAGCCAAAACCCTCAGCGGCCATATTGTAGCGATGAGACTTTAATTGCACCTGAGTGACAACCTCGTAAGGATGTATGGCGAGCGCATACCCATGCGCCATTTCCATTGCGGCGTCTTTGAGCATGCTCGTTGAGGAAGAAAAACGACACTAAGGGGATGCGTTGAAAACGTCTCTCAAACATCTGTAAATCAATCCGATGACCTGGGGAACATCACACAGGAACGAAAGGGTAAGATCATTGAGAATTGGAGCCTCCATCTGTGAAACCGTTCAGGTCAGCAAGGGCTACGCGGAGTGGGCAGCGGTGCTCGGCCGGCATAGAATTAGCAGCTGCGACATCAATGATCATCTTTGGCGGGCCCTCCTGACCAAATCCTTGTTTCTCTTTTTCCGATGAGAGGGAAGGCAATGTGCGTGCGTCCTCGCCCGCACTATTGAAATCTTCCGGACTAAATCCTGCTTCGGCAGCTTGCGTAACGCGGTCGCGGCTAGGGAGCTTCGTGGCGCTAGCTGCTGGACAAATTGTCGTCCCGTCATCTCTGAAATTAGACTTAAACTGCTGCCACACATGCCACTGCAAGTCCACATCAAGTCGGTTAAATACTGTATTACTCGATAGAGCCGGAATCTACCGAATTCTAGTAGCTACATGAACTCCAACTCGGAAGCAGAGCATATCTTAGCAGTGCACGCCCGTGTCGAAAGACAGTTAAGGGGTTGCGGAATATCATCCAGACTATCGCGATTAAAATCCTCGGCCACGCACAACGTTTGCATTAGGATCGTTTTGACGACAATATCACAATATTTCGCGCACCGTTACCAGAAGACATAGGCTACGTCCGACCTACATCGTCAGCAGTAAAAACGCAAAAAAGCGTGCTTTAGACGCCGACCGTTCGCATGAGAAAAGCTGACGTAGATGCTGAACGACCGACTGATTCTCAAAGCCCAGTGGATTCAGATATAGGAGTGAGGTTCAGAATGCCTTTGCCAAAAAAATGGTCTGCAGTCAACGAGCTGGAGAAACTGGACAGCGGCTGTACCAAGGTTAACACTCCCCCGACGCAGAGGTTACAAATTCCGGAGCGGTGGCCCACGAACGTCCAGGCCACTCTTAATCACCCAGAGACAATATGCAAAGAAGCCAAAGGGAGCACTACTGACCACTCCCTATCCTCTGCCTTCCCCCTTTGAAGCAAGCAAATTGATTATTTAGTGAAAAAAATACCTGGAGAATACGCAATTCCAGTCGATGTCTACATGAACAGTGAACAACTGACGGAAAAGATTGTTTCGTTGCTGTAGAAGTTATGACGACCACAATACAGCCCCCAAGACCCCAGAGACGTCACTATTGTGCATATCTACGAATGCATTGGGAACCGACAACTCTTTGACAGCCACAGAAAAAAATCCTTTCCCGTCAATTATCAAATCGTCAGAACGTGAATCTGGAGCAGGAGCTCCCTCTAGAAACATAGTTCGAAGTCCAAAAACAGAGCAGGGTCACAGATACGATCCTCGTGGTCACTCAACGGCAAGAAAAGTGCCGAAGAATGAGGACAAACCTTTACATAATCTTTGCCTATTTGACAAAGGTTTTTAACTTTGAAAAATCTTGCCGAAATCCCGCATCATGCGTGGCTTACGCAAATCATAAAACAACTGTGCGACAGGATGACGTCCCGTATCCTTTTTGTGAATTTGCCGCCCTCCTTACTTACCACCCGTTTGACAAATCTCCTCGATCGAACCCCGGATTAGAACTGAATAACAAAGGCCAAACAAAGAGTGCATTGGTCTATTTCACCTGCGTACATATGCGAAAAATGACATGCGATAATTTTAAAATCCTGAATGAAATTCGATGAATGCGATGGTGTTTTTTAGGGCTAGTATGTGGACCGGACTCCGATTTCATTTAACTACTAGGGTAAACCTGGCTTGGCGCAACCTTAGCGCGCTCAGCGTAGGAACTGTCGGCTCACACGTCGTCCCAGTACTTCTCCCTTTTGAGTTAAATGATATGTGTGGTCACATGTACACTTTCAACAGTGCGTTTGCGTTCGGTCGGATCGTCTACGCAACTAGTGAGATTGTCTTAACGCTGGAACTGTGAGTCCTTGCCCTGGTTTTTACGAATCGGACGTGTCCAATAGCCGTTTAAAAGGTAGATTCGAGTCTGTACATGGCACGTCCGTATGTCTAAGCCGATTTGTGTGACATGGCCAAACATCTGATTCGGCGAGAATCTCTTACACGATGTCGTCACATTTTCCGTGAACACTTCCAAGTGCTTAATTTCGGAAAGAACATTATGGACGAGTTGGTCGATAGTTCGAAAACATGGACCGATAAGGCTCGAGGATAGCAGCTAACAGAGAGGCATATCGATTATGCTGACAGCGCGGAAGAGAAAAGGCACGTGGCTTCCACTAACTGGCTGGCTCTTGTTTTTGGGAGTGTAGGCACTCCCAACATAATTTGCCCGAACATAAGTTCTTCGTAGCTATTATATAACTCGTTTTCTCAGTAGTCGCGCAAACTGTGCACAGAGGATCAGTGCTTGTTTTAGTGCTATAGCATATACTTTAGGGATTAGTAACCAAACCAACTTTTTTGAGAACGAAGACCTTGCCTACAGAAGTTCTGTAAGCAATTCTCCTTGGAAATTCCTGCCGCCTCCAACTTTTCAGTCGGCATAGAGCCATGGTTTTCGTCCAGTTTAAAGGATGTTGCCGTGATTCTGTCAATAATTTTATGAACCTTATCCGAAGCATGTGAGAACTGCTTGCCTTGTTGTAGTAGCCGGTTGCCTAAGAATACACTTATATTAGTATTTCGTACTTACCCGAATTTCCTAATGGCATATTCTGGGTCCCTCAGTGACTGGAAATATCGCCAGAAAATAATTTTGCAAAACTTAAACTCAAGAAGAGTCGTAGAAGCCATTGCAACTCTCAGAAAATTGTTCAAACAATCGCCTGATAGTCGGCGGAATCGTTGCGCATAAGGTTCTAGTTATTTACTTCAACATCCAGTGTGCAACTCGCGTACTTGCTCTAGTATGGCTCAGTAAGCAAGTCGGGAAGTTAATAAGAGGTTCGCCCGTGGCCGTACACTAACACCGAACTGCTGGGGACGTCAACGCACACAAAGTCTGGAAACGAGGCTCTGAATTTCAATGTTTTCCTATTCAGGATACTGGGCATTTGTACTTTTCTGCCAACGCATAGGTTTGCATCGTGATCCGTACGTCAAATAATCGCTAAAACCCTTTTGGTGTCGGTGTGCGGGTTACAGTATCGTTTTAACCGTGGCCTGTACAATCGGCAGATAGTCCATGAGACGATCCAGGTGCCAGCGAGATTGTTTCATTAGAGAAACACCACTTCACATGCTTAATTCAGATGAGGGATGCAGGTGGCAAACAAAACGTACCATGAAGGGATTGAGCGAAGGAAAGGAGTGTAGGTTGGCGCGGTAGGCCAGGATGCACCGCAGCATAAGGTCAACTCAAAAATCCGCACAACACTGATCAACCATGCTGTGTATTAGCACCATAAAGGTATTTTAAATGCGTTTCCTCTGTGCGTTTCCGGCTGGGAGTAAGGAGAGGAACGGATTTCGACTAAACCCGGTAAGTGACAGAGAGCCAGAAAAAGATGACTTTCAAACTTGATTTCCTGGTCTGTGTGGAGGATGTAGGGTAAATAAGCGAGTGATCCAGTGACCAACGGGTGCCACTGCTAGGATGGGGACCACTTAGTTAACAGTAAAGCGGCTTTACGCCACTTCCTGAAATAACCTATAATGACCAAAATGAAGCGGTTTCCTTTCTTGATCTTGTTTAAAGGGCCAATGCATCTACGACCACCCAATTGTTGGAGAATCCCGCCGAGACCATTTCCAGTGGCGTCCCGAAATGAACCCGTGATCCTCGATCTGGGTGCAAGTAAATCATACAGAGGGGAATTAAACCATGCTGTTCGTAGGGCCCAAATATTGTTGACATAGTACAGTGAGGGTCGCAGCATATCCTAACTGTACCAGTTGTTTGTGGGTATCGTGAATGATCTGAGATCTAAGGTGCAGGACGACCAGCTACTTAGGGAGGGAGGGATGATGATGGAAAATCGTCAGCTTGACATGGGAAAACAACATCGACTATAAGTAATGGGCTTCCACACTGGAACTCTCCATCTCATAATCAGTGGGTTTGGGAGAATTGTGTAAGCGTCGGTCGTATATGATAAATATATAAAGATGGGACGTTTGTAGTTATGCCCATTGTTCTTGGGCGGCCGGTGATCGAAATAAGGAAAGGGGTGCGTGCCGTCCTCTCTGAGGGGACCGGTGGACGAGATGGGGTATCAGCAATGCGATGGTGGTTACTAAAGCGATGCTGCAATCTGAAGTCGAGTCCACCGAGCATTCCTTGTCACCCAGTCATATGTTCATTGGTATCTGAAGATTTCGTAGCCACTTAAGTCTCTGGTAGTCAATACAACGGCAAAGTGTTTCGCAAAGACAACATGTCAGAACTTCCTGACATAAGGGATAATAACAGGTATCTCTGATGGTGTGGTGCCGTAACGGCATTCCGCCTTGTAGGGCGGTAGCTGCCGCAAGTTAGAACGTGCTCAACTCTGTCTGCCCGCGACCGGCAAATGAATCCACTGATGACAAACTACCGAGCGCTGGTGTCTATGACGGACGGTATACTCCGAGAACTACCACTTAGAATGTGGGGACAGGCGCGGAGGTCAGGATGTCTTCGGAGAATGAGGAATGTTGTGAGCATACTATTTCCCATGTGAATGAACGTCCCAATACTGTTAAGTGGCTAGGGGGAAGAGCAAGGTTAGCGAAACCAAAGATTAATTGACGATGGAAAGAACTCAGTCTTATGAAAGACAGTACGTCTGTTTGCGTTTATGGTATTGCCCAGTCGTATACTGGACAAACTTCACAGGGTCAAGGGCAATGCCGGTTCGGGGTGTTACGCGCCCAGTTTAATTTGCTTGGCGTTGAGATACTCGACACCCCTTTAGATTTATGGTCCGACAGACAGCCTGTAAATGTGAAGCACTTGACTCAGATTGTCCAGCAAATGAGTTACAGACTTACCGCGAACACTGTTGTCGTCAAAGTACCCGAGAGATGATCGGGGGATAGGTTATGGAAGACGATTTGAACCTACTTCTGGCCTGTGGATGTGACCTTCGTGGGACCTATAGAGAGAGCAATGAACAGATAGAGACAGGTGGGGAGGATGAATACCGTCTTAAGACAATCCTCTTGCCAGACTTCTAGCCGGCAATTACTGTAGGAAAAGTCGAGACTGCGAACCAGAATGTGCCAGACAAAGGTTCGGTGGTGTGCCAGTGCGCGGAATCGAAATAGAGTTACGAACGGCCACCTTATTCAGCTGCCGGTAATCGTTGCAGAAGCTCAGTTTGCCGTCCTTCTCCTTAACAAGGGTGACTGGGACGGCCACGAGGAGCAGAGGGTTCAGAAATAGCCTGCCAGAGGGAGTTAAATATTATGCCGTTGGGTTTTTTGAAAATGAATGGGTTTCCAGCGAGTTGATTGACGGGATTTTGGAATAGCACCATGGTTTTTTCCTGTCTAACCAGTTCGGTACTCCCGGACAGCTGTCAAGCTCAAATGAATGCCCTGTGAGATGAGAGTAGTGTTTCTTATAGTACGGGCTGGGTGGCGGTGGGACTTTCGTGGCAGCTCAAAAGGGCGCCAGTCGACGTCGGCTCGTTCGGTGGTGAAATTTTGGGTGAATCGACGTGAAAAGTAGCACTGTTAAAGACTGACTTTGGCAGGAGGACGATTGCAGGATCGTTTGAGGTCAACGATGAGCTCATGGACGTGCGAAAAACCAACTCGAAGATAGCGTCCACCCCAAGGTAGAAATACCCTAGAATTGATGTACAGCAATGTAGTTAGGGAGGACTACACTGACTTAGGGAAAGCCGACACAACATAATGAATAACAGTGAGAAATAACTAGTTGAAGGTTCGGTGGAAAGGATTCTGGTATGGGATGTTATGAGATCGCAAGGCAGAGCGGATGTTGTCATTGTTAATGAGTATGGTGGCGGAGGTTCCACTGGAAATGCCGGTGATTGTCTGCGGGGAATCTGTAATTATTGGCAGAAATAGAGGACACTAGAACAAGGGACGTCTTACCAGGGGTCGTTGGAGCCGCATTTGCACGCCCGGTTGTTGAACTGCTGGCAACACCAGCAGTCCCTCTAGATGTTTGGGATGTTAGAAGCAGGAGGTCCTCAATCAGAAATCTGACGTTGCGCATGGGAGTTGCCGAATACCCCTCGCATGTTCCAGTGCAAAGGGGCGAACTCGAAACTTTCCGCAGTTTAGAGAACTGTAAGGAGATCGGTATGAAGTTGAACGTGAAACGCTTGTTTTATGTATTTGGAGCAACGACAGCCAATAAACTGATGTAAGATTCGTCCAGAAAGTTGAGGGTCCGGGAGTGTCCTGCTGCTGCGAGTAAAAAAAGGGCGTCAGGATACGGCGTAGCGTCCTCCCCAGGCTGTTTTATGCAGAAGCAAAACTAATTGTGGAGGGTGATTAACTGTTTCTATTGGACGAAAAGGACTCCTTAAGCCGCCCATGGATCCTCTTTTCTTTTGGGGAATGGCGAACAGAGGCTTCTGAAGCGAAGTTAAGTCATCTTACCAAGAAATCTTGGAAGATAGTCCACTCGATGATCGGATGGTAGGCGCGCCAAATAACGCTAGGCTTCCATGCATTAGTCAGTGAAATTCTCACCAACTTCATACAGCGGCGACCTTGGCGAATCGAGGGCTGGCGATTATTGAGATGATTTTGCCAATAGAAGCGAACAGACAAGCCCCAGGAAGCAGTCTTGAAGATGGAGACACGATCGCTGGGACAAGAGCCTTATTCGATGAAGGTGACGGAGGGGATGGAGAGGAGGAGCCGTGAATATTCATAGGTATGCGGTAGCATGAGGCGGCCACCATGCAGCAGCTCTCCAGCGCGAAAGTGCCCGGATCGGACGCGCTCCCTGCTGAGATCTACAAGCACGGTGGCCGCCTCATCTGACAACGCTGTTCCAGAGATGTGGCGTCAAGGAGAACTTCCACAGGATTTCAAGGACGTCACAATCGTGCATCGTTATAAGCGGTAAGGTAAACGTCAGCTCCGTAACAACCACCGAGGCATCTTCTTGTCGGGAAGATCTTCGTTCGTATTCTCCTCTACCGCCCGAACCAGCATCTGCTACAAGGTCTCCTGCCGAAAGGCCAGTGCGACTTCCCATGTCATCGTGGTGTGCAAGAAGAAACCGGCGAAGCTCGACCATTTCTATCTCATCTGTCTTCGTTGGATACTAAAGCTGTGGTGACAAGAGCGGATCTTGGATCCAGAATTACTGAAACGGACAGGAATCCTCAGCATTTATGACATGCTGAGACGGCAGCATTTGCTCTGGACCGGCCATCTGGTTCGCACAGACGACGAGAGGTTGCCTAAAAGACTCTCCCATGAATATGTTGCCACTGGTTCTCGTCGGGTTAAGTCCAGCACTATAAGGACACTCTGAGGACTTCCTTGATGCGCCTGCAGGCTAACTCAGCCAACTGGGAAGACCTCGCTGGGAACTAACCGTCCTGGAGGAGGACAGTGAAGACAGGAGCAGCGATCCACGAAGTCAACCGTGTAACCACCGCCAAAACCAAACGCGAAGCTCAAAAATATCAACTGCCCCGCCTCACAACGCTAACGATCAACGGCCCTCAAGATGCCCACGGTGTCAGCAAACATTCTGTCAGCAAACAGATCGGTCTTATTGGATACCATCGAATCAACTGCAGCACCCGTACGACACCAGTTGATGCCTTCCGTCCGCCTCTACCACATATCTCATGTCAATTAGCAATCCTAACTGTGCTTCAGATCCTCCGTCGCCATTTTGCACAATCACCCCCCTCCCCCCCACCACCAACCTCTTCAGCACCTGCTGCGGCGGCTCCTGCCCCCCCCCACCACCACTGTACACAATTATGACACTCCGTCAGGCATCAACCTTACCGCCGTCAACACCAGTGATGTTGACTCGGTCCCGAACTGTCTGCATTGTCACTGCACCTTCACCTCACGCATTGGCCTGGTCTGCCACCTGCGAATCCATCTCATGGAAACCAGTGAACCGGTGCCTTGAGCACTCACCTCACGAAAAATAAACGTTTTCCAGGAATGGCTAAACGAATTAGCGAAATGCGCAACGTTTTAGGTGCCTAAAATTATCATCTTATTTTCCGTCATCAAGTTTCATGAGTCAGGTCGCATACTGTACTCTCGACACAGACAATAAGTGAAAGTTCAGTTAGGTGGTTCATTGGTTACCTTCGGCTATTTGAAGCAGATGTAGTGCATTTATGATAACTCCGATTGTCCGGGTCGACTCACTCAGACTTTATCCTTAACTCTCTGTTTGTTCGAGAAACTCCAGTTGAAATAGAAAGTCAGATTTGGATTACAGAAACCATATGAGGAACGATGGGGAACTCGCAGATATCCTGGTCCGCTCGCAGTTGCCTACACCGTAGACATGTGTCGACAGCATTAATTGGGCAAGATGATCATACACTGCACAATTTTCGGCCGTCCAGTAATGTACGCACAATTGATTAATGAAAGAACAGGCAGAATATCGATATATATTCTGTAATAAGTGATTATGCGCCAGAAAAATCGTGCCTCACATTGCCTATTGCGACAGAAGAAGGTCATGTTTGCAAGCGTTTCCACTGTCGTGGTTGGATAAGCATAAATCTCTCTGGGGTAGCTCAGTAACGTTAGAGGTACAACATACAACACAAGCCAGACTGTTGGAGAACCTGCTGATATTACGTCTCGTAAATCGTTGTATTCCTGTCAGACAGAAGCGTGCCCTAACCACGCTGGCATTAACGCACCCAAACCATATAAACCATTCCAGAAATATATTCCGGAGGGAAAACCGACATAAATAAGGAAGACTGAGGTGGCTATTTCTGGCTTATTAACTGTCGTGAGCCAGTATTATCCAGCCCCAGATTTGCAGAACCTGATATTCGAATCTGCGCTCCTTGGTCATCGAACGCTATCAAGGCTAACGTTTTCCCATGGCGTCACAAACCCGTTACCTTGGCAGTTGTGATTGGGGATATTAACTATGCTGGAGTTGCGTTCACCGATCGGGTTAGGGGACATAGTCGTCCCCTTGTGACTTGGGACTCAGGTCCTGCAAACCTGCGATTGGGCACGATTGACTGACGATGGGTAGCGGGCTGAAAAGAGCCATCTCAGTTTCTTTTGTTTTTGCCGGGACTTCCTTCTGCACACATGTCTGGTCGCTGTGCGATTGTCTGCGAGGTCACCTTAAGGCAGAACGGCACGAGCATGTCCTGTATACTAATCGGTAAATGCCATTTCAACACAGTTAACCACAGCACTTCGAAAATACTTTCAGTTTATAAACGTTGTTAGACTGCTTCCAGCGCGGCCACTGAAACAATAATGGGCGTGGAAAGGCAGTGGTGAAAGCAAAGCCGGCAGCTGCCCACTTCAGTTGACTATACTCCAACTAACTGACGCGTGTAGGAATTACTAAACTCAATGCAGTTTTGGCCCCATCTACCTATATGATAGGAAATTCGGGAACTGGAAGAGGAGCATAAAGCCAAAAAGATTCTTCTCAAACCCTATTATGGCAACTGCAGAAAAGAAAGGCGTGTTTACAACTTTGTCTTTTTTAGAGGACGCATAAAGCGAACTAGTAAGACGACATCTAAAGGCAGCGATTACGAGCGCTTTCCCTGCGAAGAACTTCCGCGCGTGTTCCACAAACTATGCCCTCTCACGCTTAGGATGTAAAGACCGACTACCGTTGCAGGCCACACCGATGTATGTTTAATCCTTCACCTACTCCTGCGGAGCGAGACAGATTAGCTTTACAACGAGACGCAGGGAAAAAGGGTACTTAACACGCACCGATTTGACTAAGCAGAGGTGAAAGCAGATCGACTTCGAGTTCTATTCTCCCGTATATAGTCGATACTAAGGAAGCCTTTCAGGTTGTCTACTGGACACCAGCAAACTTCTCCAAAGGCCTACGTCAGCGGGTGCTAACTACAACCGAGGCAGTAGTTATACGGCTGGCAAATTCAGTACCATGTTACCAGAAGACATTGACAGAGGCGTTTGGTCTTCCGCGGCCAACGCCGATCCCAGATGGTAATCATACGCCTCCCCAATCCCTGATGGCACCGAGGTGTACTCCACGTACTCAACATACAAACATCGCTCACAGCCGATGTCATTCCCCTTCCCAACGGCCACAACACGTCGACCTCGTCATGCGGGTGGCGTGGAAACTATGAGTGGTAATAACCCCTGTGACCTATTTTAAACCCTGTGAACCTCATATTTTTATTTCCCATGTATTTATATGGACATGATGATAAATTGCCGAAAAGTTTCGTTTGACAACTTGACTCATCTCGAATTGTTCGTGAATTACAGCGCAAACTAAATATATAGGGCTGACACAACCGGATTCTTTCTTCTTGCTACATTGAATGGTTTCTGAGCTACTAAACTGTAACGCTGTCGGGTTCGGAAAGCACTCTGGACCGTGTGACTGTTTGGTGCCTCTCAAACACATCTGGAAATGTTAGACGAATTTGCTGATTAATGTAGGGAGCGTGAAGTCTTGATGGTTTGATGGGCAAAACTGGGCAGCGTGTCTGATCTGTGTGTGAATATCAGTAGTTTTAAGAAATGACCAATAATGTGCGGTTTGGAAGTAAAACGGTATTCAATAAAGACTATATTGCTTTTGGAAAAATTCGCTGTATGCCATTGTAGAGGACATTTAAATTCTTCCACATATTACCGCAATCTTAGTAGGGCCGATGGGTACTGCAATCATGCCGAGGACATTGTATTGCGAGAGGTCGGGCGTATTTTACCCTTGATCCATTTAACTGCAGCCCGTTGATGTGCACTTAAGGGAAAACGCTATACAGCAGTTGCTGTTTTACAATCAACTGTCTTTCGTCCATAGCTGGTGGGAAATAGACGGAGAAACTACTTTTTGCATCTCGACTTTAAGAATTCAGCTTGAAAGGACACGGTGGATTGTTAGTGGACAGAAGAGAGTTTTGTAGACTGCAGCACATGAAAAACTCCGGAAATCTCTTTGTGCATTGATAACAGTTTTCCATGATATTATAAGAATGGGGGTGGCAAGAATTTGGTGATTTGGCAACCTGTAGTAACTCATCCAGAGACAGTCATTCGGTTGCAAATTACGAACCGAACACGTTAAACAGAACTCGATAATACCAACTAGCATGCCCCTATTATTTATTCCTCCGCCTTATATGTTCTCATTATCCGATATAAGTTATCTGAAGCTTAACAAACTGCAAGATAATGTTGGCACTAGAACCATTCATATACCTGTGGTTTTTGCCTTTAAATAAGTGGAGGTGCTTCTTCTCTGATTGTTTGTTCTGCTGGTTTGACAAAAGGCCCTGCTGTGATTCATTGGTGGGCGTAGTTTCGCTAAAGTGTTTTGGCGAAATATTTTTCGGTTAAGCCGAATACACCATTGCCCTTTTCAGCATGATGAACGATTCAAATGTTCCTAGGATATTTTGTTATAAAACATGGAGGTCATATAACTTGCTGATTAGTGTGGTCGTGAATGCGAATCTTGGCGGTCTCATGGTTTTCGGTATAGTCCACTGGTTGGCAGATGCCACCTTAATGGTTGAGGCCAGAACATTCAATTCCTAACGAAAGCAAGCTGAGAACTCCTATTCCTTCAGTGCACTTAAGTCGGGTGGTTGGTTTTCCTACTCATAAAGTCGAGATTGACAATTTAATTGAAGCATGTATTGCCCAAACGAACTTCACCCCTTTCGTCCACTGTCCAATAAGGGACAAGTAGAGCGTCGGATACTGCACCAAAATCCTTGGATAGATGTGAAAGTAGCACATCGGAGAACCGTATGACATCCCTTCTTTTGTTGTATTCTTGCAAACCAAGATACGGAGTCGATTGTAGGGCATGGTCAAATGCCAGACCAAGTCACAAAATACGCCTACACAAGAGCTCAACGGACCGAAAGCGGTGGAGAGATGACGTTGACTAGAGGAAACTGTCAATCAACAGATATTTTGTCTGCGCATTTTAAAGTTTCCCCAACTTAACTGCGCTCATGGTGTCTTTGGCGACCTGATGATGCTTTTTGCCTCTGAGTCTACCATTAGAATTTTGTTATTTGCAGACAGCTAAGAACATGTGTCTGCGGCCTTGGAGTCGAGTCAGGTTGCTCACGGCTGGGCACTTGCCTTTCCACCTGGCATGCATTACGAGCGTAAAAACCAGCTCACTGCAGTGGCTGTCGCAGAATTAGTAAGCGTTTTTAAAGAGTTCTATTTTCAAATTTTAAAGCAGTAAATTTATGTTGAAACTTTCGAGAACTTTACCACAATAACTGCAAAATTGACAAATGGGGGATTTTTTAGTGTTTCGCCTTCGGTAGGCCGCTTAAAGACGTATTTTTTTTGGAAAAGGCCACATGGAGGTGTCCTATTTCAATGAGTTATTTTGAGAAAAAGGCTGGTTCAAGACCATAAACTAGGTTCACTGTCAGTGACCTGGCTTTCACTCGGAGACATGCTGAAAAAACGTCTAGCAGTCCAAGACGCGAAATTCGAAATGCTGTTTTCTTTTGCGGGAATGATTTCAGAGTCATGAGAAAATTTAAGTCCACCTGTTAACCCGGTAGAAATTAGCAGGTCGAATCAAAGAAGGGGCGATTTGTAATATTTGGAACTGAAATATGGGCAGAAAGGACCCTGTTGGAGACCCATTCCCACTGATGTTTCATCCGGCCCAGGAAGCTTTTCGCAAAATATCACTTCACAAAAATTAGGACCGAGAAAAGAAAGATGGCTTGCGCACGTTATGGTCATAATGTTTCACAGCCGATTTGGACATCAGACTTATTTAACATCTTTTTTACGGTAGATGCCCGCAGAGATAATCAAAGTCTGGGAAACCTAAATAGGACTTGAATAACCGTTTAAATTGGAGCCAAACATTTGTCCTTTGTCAAGTTTGTGACGAGGTGGATTTCATCCAGCGGCTAACTTTAGTCTCTTTGTTCTGGGAGCTTTCCGTTAATATTTCTTTATTTTAGGACGGCGTGGTGCAGAGTTGTGCAGTTAACAGTGTATTCTGCTGCAATTTTAGCACCAAGACCGATGTAACCTCCCAAATAACCACTCGGGAGTAAGGATATATTGGACCTGGTTCAACCAATTGACCTAAATGACGCGCAAGATAACAATGTTTAAAGCCACCGAACGAATATGCGCGGCAACATTCGTCTCTCTTATGGGTGAACTAAAAGCGTTAGGCATGCATAAGAGGTGATACTTTCGAAGACTACCCTAAACCCTCTGTGCACTCTGTAACCAGCAAATAAAAGCTTACTTTCTGTTTGAGTAGCTCACATTTGTAGTTCGGACTGAGAAAAGGCATGGTGGTGCTAGAACTGATCACGACCAGGAAAGAGTTGACTTAACTGTTGTTTAATTATTACCATACTACGCTTTGGCAATCTCTGTTTCGCTAAACTTGCCAAAACCTAATGAAGATAGACTTAGAAGAAGATGAGATCTCCAGAACAGGAAGTTTATTGGACTGACATTTCCGATTCTCACTCGAGCCCATCAGCAGAGACAGTCGCAGACAAGGTCAGTAAAGGCACAGGGAGTGCAGCATTTATTGTACGTAACTGCCATGCGTGCTATAATTAACAACTTTCGCGACCACCGCTGAGGGTCGTAGTTGATGCGATGATGGTCTGTCAGTCTGTGTCCGAATCGTTAATGGCCGCAATTTCACCATCCGAGTCAGATGTTGGCGGGACGATTACTTGGCCATTTGGCTTGCGGCCACTGGGATTGTAGCTCGCCCGCGCCCTTTATACGTGACTGATTTCCCAGTCCAGGGAAAGTCTCAGCGCAAAAGATGGCAACGGGCGATCATAGCGCTCGCTGAAGGATTAGAGGCCTGAGAACACTGACTCGAGCAGTTCGCGGCTCACGCGGTTGTCGCCTCTTCCAAGGATTTCGGCTTCTTGAGGCTCGAAAATATGACCAGGTCCCGTGCAATGAGGTGCCACCTGAGATCTATAGTCTTTTCTCACCGCTGCTGCGTGCTCGCACATTCGCGTCCGGAGTAATCTCCCACTTTCTCCAGCGTAGTTGCGCTGTCCACAACTGCACCAGGTCCGATAAACAATTCCGGACGTTTCCCGCCGTGGTAGTGGGTCTTTCGGCCTCATGACCTGACGCCTGATGGTTGTTTCCTGCCTGTGTGCAACCGCAACGACTGTTCGCTTCTATCGAAGACGGATTTGTTCATATTGCTAGGGTACATTATTGGAAAAAATGTCCCCTATCCAACGTATGACCCTTATTTGACTGACGTTGAATGAGTCTGGTGTTGCGCTCACTTCTCATTTTCAATGCGCCGCATTACTCAGATCTGCTCTGATCAGCGGAAATTAAAAATTGACTCAAATGTCTAAGGACGCGTGGTCAGGCAAATTAGTGTTGTAGACCTGGAAGAGTTCTTCCGTGCAATGTCTCGCCAAATCTAGCGAAATCGGGGTGAAGAGTGAGAGTACATCGTATATGGGCAGAAAAGGCGGCACCGCCCCTCTCAGTATTTATAGGTGGTAACGGTCGTGTTAAAATGCGTTACCTATGCAGTCAGCTTCAGGGAGGCAGGGGTGGAGGGGGGCGTCACCAATCCTCACGTCGCCGGATGAGGGATGGTGTTTCGACTTTGGTGGTCATCGTCCGCACACACACACACACCCACACACACGACAGTTCGACTGTCGCATCCGACGCTATCCACTGTATGCTTCGCAGATGGGTGGGAGCAGGGACAGTGGCTTGTACGAAAATTCAGTTTATAGGGATAGTAGACTTGCACAGCATCTACCGCGCTCTCTACTCCTCCCCCTGAACCCAGTCTCAAGAAGACCGGAGACGGGGGAGGGCGCAGGTGGATGGCTTGGACGGATGCGCACCTTGGCGCTCCACTCCGTACCCCCTGGTCCACACAACAAATGACAAGGATTTTGACCGACAAAACAATGGGGGGGGGGCGGTGGTCCCAGTTTGTGCGCCTACTGCCGACAGCAGGGTCTGCTAGCGCACCCCCTGAATGTTGGCATTAGTTATTGCGCAAGATAACGCCTGCCAGAATCCGATGTGGTCCCCGCGCTGGTCCAGCGTATCTACAACGTGGCCCGTTTGGTGACAAACACACACACACACACACACACACACAGGGACCGTGGCAGACGGGGGGAAGAGAGGATGGCGGAATGTTCTATCGTCGGGGACGGCGTTCGGACGTTGGCAGTCAGCGCCCGTACGCGCTAGGCTAACAATCTTTTTATGGTCCTAAAACTGTCTGTTTCTCGTCCGGCGAATTAGTGACGTTCGTGGTGACAACTGCGTCTTCGGAGGTTCCGGGTTATAGTGCGGCTACGTGCGTATGCTGAACATGTTTCGTGCTGCAACCATACCGGTGGATGTCTCCGAAACACCATGCGATAGATTCAAAATATAGAGTCCTTCAAGGCGAGATGGCATCTTTCTGATACTGATCACACACCAAATCGAATTCAGTTAGACAGTTTTCGTCAGTGGCTAGTTATCCTCAATTTAGCAGGCACATGGGCTGGTGGGGGCCTAAAACGCGGCCCCATCTAGTCATTTCCTAGTCAGTTGCTTAAAAATTTCATACTCATATCGACCCGGGTAGGTGGGTTTCTGCTATGATTTGAGGAATGAAGTTTATGTTGGGGTAAGGGTTAAGGTTAGGGTTAAGAATTACGGTTAGGTGTTTATGGTTTAATGCTAGGGTTAGTATTTGAGGGTTAGGGTTTGTTAGTTAAGGCTTAGGGCTAGGATTTAGATTTAGGGTTTAGGGTTAGGTTCAGGGTTATTATCTAGAATAAGGTCTGGTTTACCAGTGCGGCCGCGTTTTAGGCCTCTGCCCAAGGGCGTATCAGAGTGCTTGAACCAACCTTACTCCAATGTCTTATCTACACTCCAAAAGTTATGCTTCATTTCCTGCTGGAAAACGATTTCATGGACGCTGATTTGTGTTTTAGACCACAATAATCCTGCTTTTAAATCGTTTTACTGGAATATTTCTGACTTGCCGTGTGCAATCCACTTCTTATTCGTGTTGTGTTGTGGGAGGAGGCATGTGAACAGCCATCGTAAAAGGTTGATGGTAATACATTCCGTCTTGCACGGCATATACCTCTCAGCTGAAATGATGTCCAGTGAGCTCTCCTTTGGTTCACATCCGGCCTTTGCACTCTAAAAAGTATTCACTTTTTTCAGTTTATGTAGCTCACCCTCATTGTTCTCATGCATATCTGCACGCTGTCCCTAACTGCACTGGGACTTATTCGATATTCTTTGTGTAGAAAAACTTTGCAAAATTTCCGCAATCTTCTTGAAATTAGGAACGTGAAACTTATTTTTGTCAGGGTAGAGTCGCGAAACGATGTGGAGGTCGTTTTTTCTTCAAAAAGAACACTTATTTACCAGAACATAAAATTATTGCGTTGTCAAATGCAGGCTGACTATTGAGCGCAGTCTCGAAAGATTTAAATAACCAAAAATAACATCAATTCCGGATGCGCGTGCTCACGAGATTCCCGTAAACCTTCGATGTTAAAAGGCATTTTGTCTTGATAATAAAATACGTGGGATGTTCATGAAAAACCTAAATTCGATTTACTGGACTGTTTTTTCGGGGACCAGAATTTGAGTTAATCCCATTGACAACTTATTTAAAGATTCGCCGAGTGAAACAAAAAAATTTAATTCGTTAAATTTCTTTAACTTTCGAAAAGTGCTAATGTTCCGTTATATGGTTAAAATTAACTTCACAAGTAAGATGGAATATATGCTTTTGCCCTTATTTATACACATTTAATGGAAATTCTGACTTCAACACTAACCCCAGATTCTTGGAGTAACATTGGCTGTTCTCGGTGGTGCGTTACTTTTGCGTCTCCAGACGGAACCAGGAAAGTCCCTTGCTCTTCCCTGGCTTTCATTCACTCTGCTTGCCCTTGGCGGACTCCAGTTTCTTCTTGGCTTGTTGGGCGTCCTGGCGGTAACTTATGATCACTGTTGCGGCTTTTTTGCAGTAAGTATCCCAAGTCTTACATCACTAACACATCCATCCCCACCTAGCTCTCATCTGGCACCCTGCTTGTGGTACTTTATCAGGTAGCAGTCGTTGCTGCGGTCTTTACCCAAGGAAATGAGGTTAAGTTTGTGTCTCCTTGTATTAACCAAGTTCTTCTTCGTTCAGTACATGCAGATAGTTCGTCAAAATTTCCAACGCGCCAATTGCACCCAACAAATACCTAGTCGGGGAAGACCGTTTTTGGTAAGTCTACTTTGCGGTTTATTTATTAACACATTTCGCAGACTGAATTATTAATAGGCCTTTGCAGTCGATCGACGATAGTTCAAACAGAACAAACAAAAGTCTGCTAAAATTAGACAGAATGAGAGGGAGAGTGGTTTCTCCCAATTTTAAGAGTTGGTTCATCATTTCAGCCTTTTAATCGCCTCGAAGACCAATGTGCCAACTTGGAGTAAATCATTCGTAGTGTGGTTTTATAAGCTAAGCTATAAAGTTGGTATGAATATTTTGGCTGAAATCCATCAGTTTCAGTAAGATCACCGCGCGGTATTCATAAACTGCCAACATGCAGCCAATGGTATGAAAATGCTGCATGGTTAACGAAATTGGCAGCAAAGGTACTGGCTAAAAAGTCCGGCAGGTGTTTCACCGATGTATGGAATATCTACCAGAGAACCCGTTGATTGACCGAACCCCTGAGAGCTGTGTTATGCGTCAGCAGAAAATCAGCGAAACATGTGTCTGGGCTTTTAGCCAGTATTTGTATAGCTTTTATAGTAGATCCTGCCGCGGGTTTAGCGCTTGTAATGAATAATCTTGTGAGTTAAAATAAAAAGGTCGTAAAAAGATGTCCTACGCAACAAATAAATTGTAAGCCAATTCTCCGTACGATTTACTTTAAACCTTAGCAGTCATCATGCGAATGTTAGAAGATTGAATGCAAGCGTCGGACTTTAATTCAGTATTATGCAGAAACGCATTCATACTTAACTTGTGCCATGCGCACGTGTAATAGAAGATGGTAATTTTTTCGTTAAAATTCTACGTGTACTTTGTCCAGTCAAAGGCCCGTGGGTTTAAACTACGCTAGGGTGTCTCCGGGGTGTATACCTAACTTTATGCTACATTTTGGCAAAATATGTGACTGTAGGTACCAGAAAACCGACTTTGTTTCCAATAGTGAAAAATAAGGCAGCAGAATTGTGGACCGCGAAGCTATTGCCCGTGGCGTTAATCTTGATAAAACAACCAGACCGGTTAAAGGTGACACAGGTAGAGAGGAAAATTTACTTGAATTACTTGCATGTCCGGGCAGGTTAAAACGAAGAGTTCAAGGTCGCCTGTTTTATTTATGGTGGACCAGGCAGCTTAGCCGAGACCAATAATTTGGGTATGCATGATGTAGGTTTCATGGTGCTCGCCACCATAAAAAGTAGTGAAAGTCGACAGAAATATGTCAGATAATTTTGTAAACTACTTGCCCATCTCTTTAGCATCCACTACTTTCGAACTTGCAGCTTCCTTCTTTTGATCTCATCAGTTAATAGATCTCGCAATTATTCGAAAAATTATTCACGGTTGCGTAGTTTATTTAAGACGTCTAAAAATGACTATAAAACAGATTTGACAACTCATGAATAGAAATGAGTTTCACAAGAAAGTCCCTTATAGAGCGAAATCCGCGCACGCTGCGTTTTTAGAAGAAGTCATTGTTTGGTTTATAAATCGGTATTGACAAACATGGAGACCACTAATTTTCACTGAAAACTAGAATTTCAGAGAATGGCTATATTGCAAATTACTTTAATAAGATTACTTGTTAGAGTGTAGCTTCCTATTTGGTAAAATCGAAGACCATGAGATGGTTTGTAACTGTTAAATCGATGCCAGCAGTGTTCCAACACGAACGGCTTTTCACAGTGTCTGACGAAACAAGAGATCTGACTTTTTTCAAAAAACGACAGGAAACGTTTCTTTGAAGTTGATGAAGACTTCGCATCCAGTATTTTTGCTCAGCAGGTAAAAACAACTTTCTTCTCAACGAAATGTTAGGATATCAGTTATTTTTTCGCAAAACCACTTGCTAGTTTCAAAGATCCTTTCCAACATGAAATATTCTAACTTTCACCTGCATAATCCATGCCGGAAAGTTGCGTAGCAAATGACCATGTCGCAGCAGATTTCCTGCCTAAAACCGTGCCTGACATAGAACAAACCGTCTTAAGTTATTTCGAAAGAATTAATAACATGACAAAAGTTGCTTTGGGTTAACAAGTGAAACTATTTAAGTCAAGTGATTAGAGACATGTTTGTTGGCTTTCGGATGGCGGTTACCGAAGCATCTTGACATTACAGGTTTTGTAGTAGATCTTGTAAATCCAACAAGAGCTCTTTAAGATAATAGAGTAGATACGAATGGACGACAATGGATGAGTTTTAAGACAAGGAAGACTGATAACCGAAAGATAATTCCCTGCTTGGTTGCTTGTTTCAGCCAACAAATAAGGCAGAAGTGGTCATTTTAGTCTCTACCTTGTCTTCATTGGAGACTTTTTGTCCACAGCTTTTCGGCTGGTTCCGACTGCCAAATATGGCGGCCAGATATTTATATGCGCAGTACTATGCGGAAGAGTTCATCTTATCCATCGGTCCTGACAGGATTGTTCTTAACATTCCTCTTTGTGGCTTTTTTATCATTTAACATGTTATTTTACCTTTTAAGTTATCCCGAATGTCATTTTGAGTAGTTCCATAGCTAGTGTTACGATGCTTGTGGCTACCACAGTGCGCCAAAGTCCGCGACTTTGAAGGTTGCCAAACGACGATTGAACTCAGGCCTTACAGTCAGCAGTGTATTTGTTTGGAGTAGCCGACTGGTAGTTTGAGAATCCGACTGCAATGGCTCCTTTCTGAATACGGTCTTTATGGCACTCCCAATCAACTGGGATCTGAGCCATCCCCTCTCTTTGTGTGAAACCCTGATCGTTCCTGTGTGGGACTAGGGGCTGTGGTCGCCCGCCTAGGTGTGGGTTCGGGCCGCGTCAGTCACTCGCACCCTTTTCTCGCCTACGGTTCCCTTGGTTATGTCATAGCATCGGACGTAGGTGAGGAAGGGAGAGTGCGGTAGGTGCGGCGCAAGTCGTTAGCGTTACAGACAAATTCGGGCACGAGCCGCCGTCCCTGCATCCTCCCCACTGTGGAGCATACGGTGGACATCGTCAGTACCGACAGTCAAACTGTCATAACCTGCACATTCCTAGGTGTCTAAACAAATGATATTGGTATGATGAGGAAAATGAACTCTCCTACAATATTTTTATACATGTCCTGCCTGCATGAGCCTGAGATCAATTTTGCGGACATTAGCTTTTCACTGATCACGCGGAACGAGTGCGCCTCAAATTCGAGGTAGTGCATGCTGCCGATTAATTTTTGACTGATTTTTGAAAATACATCACTCTATGAAATATTAAATCTGGAAGAAGTCCTTGTGAGGCACACGTCAACGAAAACACTTCCAGGTTTCTGAAAATTCAAGACTGGTCCTGACAATTTCAATAGAATGGTGTCCAAACAGAAACACAAGTCAACCTCGGAAAGGCACGGTTGACATTAAATTCTTAAATTCCGACAGCGTCAAGTATGCGCCATGTCTTTTCATCAAGATGTGCACAAGTTAAAATAAAAACTCAGCACTTTCATGAGTTCTAAATCATCAAACATATTCATAAAATACGGCCTAGTGGGTCTGTCGAAACATCATGTCATTTCAAGGAGTAGAGTATTCGACGTGAACTCAGGAGGGCAACGCTTCGATTGCCGTAATGTAATTTATTTGCCCTGAGAAACCATACGGCCTGGTGAAGTTCTCTAGCACTTGCAGTTAAGTGGCATGATGCGTATCGAAGTCCTCAAATTCGATAAAATCCAGCACGATTCGCATTTTTGTCAACATGATACGTAGACATGATACTGAGCACCCAGTGGTCATGGGAACTTCAAATGCTCTAGCATGTGCACAAAACGTAACCTTGTTGATGCAAACATCTCCAAAGGAATTACGTCCCATGGAAGATATGAGGCTTGGGAGAACTGTCTGTTGTTTACATTCCGTCGTCGCTAAGTCACACATACCTGGAGTAACCGAGACTCGAAAAGGGAAGCAATTCCCTCAAATGACGCCTTAGCCTTCAGAATGATACCCTATCAAACTACCCGAAGGGCAAATTAATTCTACTTCATGCGATAAGGACTGTAAATGATACTTGGCACGATAATGCGACCGATCTCCATTGAAATGGGCGTGTGTTTGTATTGTAAGAGGTTAAGTTTGCTCGGTTGAGCAAGCTATTAGGAGTAAATTGCTAAAAATGCAGCAATTAGAAACACTTCAGAAAATTAACGATCACGTTTTCCATTGAGACTATCAGCGATCTGAATAAATAAACAGATTTCGGTGGCAAGTGTCGTAATGTTTTTCCTTTCTAGGCATGTTCAGGTGACCTAGTGGCCATGGAGGAGGCAGTAAACAGGATGATCGGTGTCTTCGTCGCGGGACTTGCAGTGATTCAGTGCTGCACTCTCCGCTGTACCCTCTGTTTCCTTAACAGGTCTCCTTGCAGTAGGAAGGTCTGAATAGGGAACCAAAGACTGTGGCACAGCACAGTTCATCTGCTCATCTGTTGCTTTCAATGGTCCTATCCTTTCGTGTCATTTTGCTGTTGGGCGTTCAGTAAACATCATGAATAGACGCGTACATCCTTTCACATGCCATTTTACTGACTTGGAATTACGTGTAGAGCGGCAGGGATGTAATATTTTGAACCACTTGACAAATCAGTACGCAGGGTTCCCTATAAAATAAGAATTATGGCAGTAATGGCGAAAACGGTAGGGTGAAGAACTCCAATTGGTTGTCGGTAGACTATGGGTCGTGTGCTGATGCATACACTTGCGAAATATAGTTAGGTAGTAATGACTGGGAGTTGCACACAAGAAAGGGGAAGCAAAAAAGGATGCCAACTGAGCATGAATTAAGGGATAACATAAATGTCTGCCAGTGAGTAGGCTCAGTTGTTCGGTGGTCAGCCACTCAAAGATGGGCTTTTATGGGTGAGGAAAATGGCAACACGAAGGGAAATGCAGAGGAAGAAATAAGAGAAGGCAATGAATTAGTAGGAGTTTGTCTTAATGCTCCAATCAGCTTACAAAAGTGACGCACAATAATAAATGGTGTTCTAACAAAATACAAGCTGACGGAAAGCTCAAAATGCCCGCGAGTTATATGGATTTCCTTTTTCTGGAAAGGCAAGACCCCCTAAGAGCCCAGCAATAACTGGACGTGATCTAAACCTGGAAAAGAGGCCCTGTTGGCAGCCGTAAAAGCCCTGCTCCCCCGTTCTGGTGTAATTTACTATAAACGCACAATTCAGAAGCCGTGCCAACGCTACAATGCGTAGGAAGTAGCTCAAACTTTAATTTTAAATCACAATTCCTAGCCGTAACCCCAACCTATAACTTACCACAAGCCTAATCCTTGATTCTCATTCCAAACCCTGACCATTAACCCAAATGAACGAAATCCAGCCTGCATAGCAGCCCTAAAGCCGTTTGAACAGCGGCAAACCCCCAATATAACACGTCTATGTCCTTAGCCCCCCTTCGAATCCTTGTCGTGTCCGCTTACTCCCGCCATCCAGAACAAGTCCCATGGCACTAGCCTTAACCCCAGAAGCTTAACAGCAACACAGAAGACTGAATGACCGAATTCTGACTCACAGTATTACATGCTCATATAAATCACATAAGTAGCCAACTGCGTAGTAATAATGACGTCCTACACGTTAGATCCTTGTCCGTCGGACTGCCGAAACGGAGGCAATTTTAGTTATTCTGCAGAATTTATAAATCAACTGCTTTGCAATATTTGCCGAAGTTAGGGAAAAACGGGCCAAAATGTTATGATAGACCTTATACTACAATTCCGATTTAACTGGGTTGTTCTATTGATAGACATGATTCGATTTGCAGATAATGCTTTTACTAGTATTCAAGTCATGGTTTTCCGACATGCAGTTCACCAGACACAAAGATATGCCTTCTACTATGCACCGACAAGGTTTTACCCGGAGAGAGTAGTAAGTCAAGTTGGGAGTGCTTCCTGTTCAAATGGCCGAGTAGGTAGCACACCAATTGCTAGTAAAGGTAATGACATCGTGGCCGGGTCGGGTCCGGACAACCAGGTGGTTGCCTCACCAAATGGCTGTGAACGCGGAAGCTGCTAATTATAGTAGGCTAGTGGTTATGCAGCATCCTCTTCATCTGTCAAGGAGAAATACCGAGAACGAGATGCTTCCCAAATAAGAAATCCGGGCGACAGAATCACTAGACCAATCTTTACTGCAACAGGGGACGTACGAGAGGCTACATGTTGGAAGCAGCGAAAGCGTTTACCATGCCGGAGGCCAACTGTTGTTCTTAGCCACGTAGAGAGGTGCGTGCACCTGCGCCTGCAAGCAATCAGCGAAGGACATTTTGTCGGTAGCGCTCAAGTTGCCGCTGCGTTGATGGCCTTTCATGCGCGATGCAGGCACTCAGTTGACAAAAGGTGCTAGTTGGACCAAAAGCGATATGGGCAAGCGACCGGACTGGTGACTTCGAGAAAAGACTACCACGCGGCCGCCGCATCTATTCCTTACCCTTTGTGATAGTGAGATCGGTGGGAAACTGGATACGTCCTGCAAGTGTGGATTTTTCTCCAGCTACCGAGTCGTCCTTCCTCGACTGCAGGGGAAAGTGCGTCGTGGCTACAAATGATCATACTGACTTTGAGGCCGGTCTGTGGCAAGGATCGGTGATCTGAGCAGGGGAAGGCAGTTGCTAATCTCCGCAGTGCAAATATGGTTCTTGTTTGCACAGGAGATCAGGGCCTCCCCAGTGACGGCCCGCGTTGCAATGGCTATGTGGTAGGCCACATGCAGGGAGTTCCCACTGACGCAACCTAACTGACGAGTCCGCAAATTTAAAGTCAGATCCTACACTAATTCGGAAATGCCCGCATCTAAATCTGAAGGGTTCACAAGCTCCGGAACCAACGTTTTGTTTGCCTGATTTTTAGATCATCACTGGACTAAAGAACCAGAGATGTGACCAGATAACGGGCATGACTCTGTACAAGAACTCAATCACCACGAATTTACCCTGTCGATTTCAGCTTTAAATTTTACTGTACCATTTAATGTGACCATTGTAGGGAGAATGCAGTTATTTACATCATTCGAGATATCAGATGCATATAATCAGATAATTCCAGACCACCGATTCCTGACTGTGGTTGTGATCCAATCTAGCAGGGCATTCCATCCACCAGCCCCACCATTCGATGTCCCACCTTCCTTATCACCAGCGGTATCCCCTTACTCAAGTTAACAAACATCGACACGACGAGCGAATTTGTCTTCGGGATTCCGCTCGACAAATCCACCACCGGCTTTCTCTAACAGCCCTTATTACTCTGGCCAGCCCCAAACGCCCAGGCTGCCGATAACACTGCCGTTGGTATATTTCTACTTCACTCATTTGGGAATCGTCGTTTGGATTTCTCACCCAGACTCTGGATCTGGGAGGCAACATCCGTAGTAACCTTATTCCGGACGCCTGCTGCAACACCGCGCCTCGTTCGCGTGTGCTTGCGTGCGGTTACCGGTGGCAGTCTGCTTCTCGGGCAATCACAACTATCCAAACCGATCAATCGACTTCAAGGCCGACACAGACATGATCTCGCTCAAGGCGTCCTGACATCTGCCCCTGTGGCACTCGTATACCTGCCCTGGTGTCGCCTGATGTATGCCTTCGTCCGACTGTTTACTTGTTCTAGCCTATTTTCAATTTATTCTGTACAGAACATGATGCTCTCTCTCTCTCTCTCTGCTGGCATCCAACACCTACTCTTATTGTTTGGGACCTGACCTGAAGGTCATAGCCGCAAGGGTCTAACTGTGACTTAAGGTGTCTTGCTAGAATTCTAGGAGCTGAGGTGATCAGGAGTGTTCGAGAAAATTCTCAGTTTCATCGTATTTGGTCTGCGGGGACAGCTCCACTGTCATGAAGAAGGAGACACGATCGTTGGGGCAAGAGCTTTATTCACCTGACCTTCCGAGTTCCTGCTCGAACCCACCATCAGAGACAATAGCAGATACGGCGATGAATCTCGAAATCGGCGAACCAAATGGTGTACCCTTCACCTGTTCGTAGATTTCCAGTCAAACGTGAAGTACGTCCTGAGACAGAACTTCGAGAACTGAAGGACTTGCGTGTATCCAAGAAGATTCTCCGTTTCATCGAATTTGCTTTATCGAAGCGGCTCGATTGCCTCGATCGCCAGATCCTGCAGAATAAAAGTAAAAACGTACTTAACGTCAAAAGATACTATGATCTTATTTGGATGGAGGATTAACCCTTTGAGTTTCTCCAGGAATTGCGCTGACGAAGAGACCGCAGTGTCTGACTCAGTGGTCAAGAACTTGAGATGCCGGAACGGCGACTTTGCCCGTCCGTACGTTGGAGTCCCTTTGAGCGACACGATGAGTAGGAGAGTAGCGCCCTCTTTTTGCACCTAAGGGAGGCCACAGAATCAGGCCAAATCCATATCTTGGTCTCGCCATGCGTCTGCCGGTCGGTGTTATTGTGCCCGAGTTCTCCAGGGCCAACATCGTAGCATTAATGTCGCGTGTCAGCGTTTTTACAGGGTTCGTTAAAAATGGGACATAAAATCATCGTCCTCCAGTTAACTTGTAGCTTTCCGGAGGTAGTCTCTCCTGTCCAGTACAACCTTGGGGCGCCGCATGTCCGCTGGCACGATGACCAGGTCTTTGTCGGCCTTTTGTTCTCTAGGCGCATCACTTTCGACCTTTGAAAGCACTTCCCCGGCCTGTGGGCCTATGACTGCCGGGGAAATCCTTTGAATTCTACAGGAACATACTACTTGTTCACCTTAATTTGGTTGCGAGGAAGAAACCACCTGTGAAGTCGGCAGCGAATAAAAGCATAAAACTACAGATTACTCCGGTTGTTACAGACTGAAAGCTGCCAACTCCGACGTCTATTCCAGCTGTGTTCATTCGTCTGTACGCGTTTGCACATCAGCCAGTTTTCGCTGGAAGTCATAGTTCGTACACTGATGATTTGGCTATGCCGATGAGTTCGAATGTCCACAAACTGGTATTGAAAATACGGTACTTCAAGCAGATTTAGGAACAGACAAAGCGAGCTCGTAGACTGATGCCTCCGAAATGGCTGGCTGCTAGGATATACCTGTCAAGTAGCAGTACGCACCGAGGCACTCGGTTTGGAGGACAGCTTCTCCTACTTCGGCTTTAGCTGTCCCTCAAACGAACAGGAAGTAACATAATGAGAAGTGAACGATCCAAACGCGGGTGGATGACCTTACTTTCCAAGAACAAGAAGGACAACCCGAAGTCTTGAGGGCTATTCCTTACATTAAGGGAGTCTCCGTGGCGCCCTCACGACTGTTACAACCCGCCAGGGTAGGCATTGCTTATCGACCCCAGGCCACAATTTGTCGTCGTTTGATGCAACCCAAAGACATACTGCCACCCACCGAGACATCAGCAGTTGTCTATGAAATACGTTGTTACGATGGAGACAGCAATTACGTTGGGGAAACCGGGCGGAAATTTCAGATCCGCCTACATGAGCACAAACTGGCAACTTGGAGACTAGACCTAAACTCACAGCTTGCGGCTCACATCGGGGAAACTGGTTACAGTTTTGATTTTCAAGGAGCAGCCGTCTTAGGTAGGGGCACCTCAAGGACAGAGCGTCTCACACTTGAGGCTTGGCACTCAGGTGCCAACTCCATCAACAGGAGTCTTGACCTTCCTTCGGCCTATAAAGTTCTGCCTTACTACATACGCCGTGACGAAGACAAGACAGTCGTACGGAGCCTAAGACTACCGAGCAAACACGGCCTGTCGACCAATTCACCCAAACGGGAGACGCAAACGCAACTTACCCCAATTGAGGTGACGACACACAATACAGGAGGCCACCAACACTCACAGGCGACGGCCAGCAGGCCAAGGCAGCGAAGGAAGAAAAACATCGATCAGCCCAAGGCCAGCTAGTTTAGCTGTCTATTCAAAATTATGATCGGCTTTTTCACTGGACGGTTTGATAATGGAGAGTCGCCCCAGCTCTTCGAAACGTCAGCCAAACAAGTCCCTCGATCCGATGAGCACTCCATTTCCCTCAGAAGATATTTTCCTTCCGACTCTTTTCTGTCTCCGAGGTCTGTTCTGTGATCCCATATCCAGCGAACAGGTATTCGAGGCTTCAGACAATTTACTGCGCCTTCCTTACGCTCTGTCTCGAATAGTTCAAGTTTATGTTTCGCTAGTCCGGGCTGTTTCTTCGGTCATGTCCGACCGCGGTTACTGGCAGGGAATCAGTTGGCTAAACTGAACGAGAAGACACCTCAGATCGACAAAAATAATAACTAATCGATTTAGATACGGTTGACTTGCGGCATTGAGCCAGTTTTATCAGTTGTAATGAATCCTTATACCAGTGAAAACGAAGTGCATATTTTAAATGACGGAACCGCAAAAGAGGCCTAAAACAAGACATCGATCTTATGGTTTTAACATTTGTGCGTGTAGTTTTTATGTGTCTTTACTGAACAGCAATACTGAGTCGGATCCATAAAGACAGTTGTTAACGTTCTCCAGTCTTTCTCAGTCTTTCGTAGGCTAACTGTACCGGTTCACGAACTGCAGTTCATTTCGCAGAATGTTTGCGCATGCGGCCATTTTTCGAGTTGTCCCATAAGTTTTTGCGCTCCTTAATCATTCAGAATTTTATCATTCTCTTATGTTTATAGAAATTAATAGATTGTGTGTCCCCTCCGTTGTCCGCAGCCTCCCCAACGTTCAGACAGTTTTTCAATCCTGCGCCCGAAGAAATCCGCGTGTTTTGACGCAAAGAATTCGCCGAACCAATTTTGAAGATTCGGGTTGTTAATGAAGGATGATCCGGTCAATCCGCATTCTATTGACCGAAAAGGATAAAAATTTGACGAAACAAGGTCAGGAGAATATGGCGGATGTGAAAGAATCTCCCACACAAGCTCTTCAGTGACATTTCTGGTTAGATTTTCAAAGTGAGGCCTGACGTTGTTGTACTGCAAAATGACACCATTCCGACGATTTGAATGTTTTTTAAGTACTTTATTTAGGCGGCAAAGCTGTTGATTGCAATGCTCTAATTAATGGCCTAGTTCCTTTCAGGCAATTCATAATCAATAACTTCCCCGATATCCCACGATACACACAACATCCTCTTTTGAGAATAAAGACCAGGTTTGGTTCGAGGTGTTGATCGTATGTTGAGGCTTAGCCATCATCTCCTTCGTTTTACATCCACATATAAGCACCATTTTTCATTACGAATGATAAAACCGCTTCAAAAATGATTACGCTGTTGACAGGGAAGACGATGCCGGGCCAATAACGAGGCATAAACAAGCTCGGATAAAAGAAAATGTCGGAAACGTTCATTTTGCCGACCTAATACTCCATTTCCTGGGGTTTTAAAGAACCAAAGGTAAATCCAAATTAGAAATTATAAACACATTCTGCCTCACTTGACTAGAGGTACAAAATAACATTTGACATGAATAAATAAAACAAATTAAACAGGATAAAGTTTTGAATGCTTGAGAAGCGCTCGAACTTATAAGTCAACCTAATATTATATTTAATAGATGCATACATATGTGGAAATATGATTCCACATGTGATATACATGCCAAACGCCCACGATTGGAGGGCACACTAGGTAGTGCAAATGAGTATGCGCATGACTGAAAAGTGAGGTCAGGCCGCTGGTTCAGCTGCAGCACAGACGTCTGGTGCAAACTGTATTGATCAGACGCATGAGCGCCAGTTGAAAATACTGTAGCTCTGAGACACGACAACGGGTCGGAGTTGTGACGGTTATCACCAGCAAGATAGAAGACCATCTGGCTCCTAAACAAAAGCCACGGCGATGTGATTCCATTGCCACTTTAAGTTAACCACTATGACCCACCGTACGGGAGCAGATGGGCCTTGTTACATGTGTGCTCTCGATTCGTCATTGTTGGTATTCGACCGTACTGGGTGTGCCCAGTGTGATATGTACTGTTGCCTTCCGATGTTGGGAGAACATTTTTGGCCATTCCCGTCTCCCTTGTCTTTGTCTGTAATACCATTCTGCCTATATCATGCGCCGCTCTGCGGCTGCTCGAGAGAGAGAGCCGTGCGCGTGGCACCTGGTGGACGTGCAGCAGATGCTTGGCTCGATTAACTGTACCAACTGGATAACAAACTTCGAGCGCCTGCTCGGTCATCTTCTCACTGGGTCGACTAATGATTCTTAGTTTCCCAAACGCTAAGCTACGGTTCTTTTACTGTGTACGATCATGTATCGAAGACAGTTACCCGTGGCATGAAAATTTTTAAATTATATACCTTAGGCTACTTCTAACAGTTGTATTGCCAGTAACAGGTCCTTCGATTCCACTAATTGATATTTGACGGTGAATTCTGGTTTAGGGGTCAAATAAATCCCAAAAGGCTCAAGGATTCTCGCTGTAGTCATCAAAAGATTCTATGCCTACGCGACCACGAGCCAGAATTTCTGTCTTGCACTGTTCGACTGCTCAGAGGTAGCCTTTTCTAGGCAATTTCTTATGAATTGACTAGGGTAACCAGTAAAGTCGAATAGGGATTACACTTAAATTACTTCTGCCTCTCCTCTACTATCTTCGGTTCAGTCTGTTCACCCACTGACATAAGGTTTTGACACAGTATTACGATTACTTTTAAATCGAAGGATGCGCCTGACTGTGTACAGCAAACTTTTCGCCACGTTTGTTCTTTGCACTTTTAGGAAGGACAGCCAATTGCTGACTTCTTCTTCCTCGATGAACAGGCTGGCTGAGTTTGCCAGTGCATTAAAAGCATGCGCATCGTTCCTCTTGATCCCGTCGTCAGGTCGCAGTTCATCTTGGTGCATAAGTCAAAAGAAGGGTTTTGAGTCACTGGCTTTGCATAAAAAGAAGGGTGATTTCAGAAAGTTTGCAGTTAGGACAGTCGCCTTTAGTGGTAGAGGTCTGTCCCTAAAAGTATTTGCATACTGTGTGTATGACAAGGAATTTGGTGGTCTGTCCGTGAACGATACAGCCAAGTTTCGAGGCCACTTTTTCCATAGTTAATGGGCATCCAACTGTCTAATGTGCTGTGTTCGCGCAAGTGCACGACCTTCCCATCGGACCGGTCACTAGGCCTCCGCTTTTCACCTCTCTATTTCTTGACACAGCCACCACATTCGGTTGCACTGACTCTTGTACTGGATACCGAATGAAGGGGCAATTTATATGCTCACTTCGCTAAAATAACATTCCTTACACGCTTGTTGGGTACTCAGGTCGGAAATCACCACGCGTATGTCTCTTTTCGTAAATAGGCTTCACTGAGCGAATCGCTGGTAGAGTGGACTTATTTATATCCTTCTCACTACTCTAAGGTAAAAGAAAATCGTGCGTACGAGATGGCTCGAGCCAATATTTTGGCTTCTCAGGGCAGATGTGAGCTTCGACTTCTGACGGCATTCAGCATGAAGTGCAGAACAATTATCAGACCCCAAAATGACTAAGTAACAGGTAGTGGGGGGCTGACTCCCCAAGAGAAGGGAGACCGGGAACTACGGTATCTTTTGGATGAAACTGGTTTTTTGGGGTGCGTGTACGAGTAATAACTACTGCTTATTTTCAGAGGATGAAATCCTGCTCTCTAAACGGTAATACATGGACAGACAATAATTTATGTGGATGTAGGTACTTTAGTCAGTCGTCCGGCAGTCTGGGGTTTGTACAAAACACCGTCCAACACGATTCCACGGCTCACAGTTGAAACAATACAAGCTCGGCTGAGAGAACTTTACAGTTAAAGGGGCACGGAGCTGATGACTACGCATACGGGCAATTGATGGCATTGTAAAAGCACAGCAATGAGCGCATATCCCATGATTAGTTCTTGTTCACGCCTGCATAGGCATTGCAAAATAAACGCAATACATTGACAGAACCCGGCCAACAACAATCATACCCTTTCAACTTACCCGTAATGTTCTGACTATTCAGGAATCACATTAATTTACTCAGAAGTATACAAATATGAGAACCTGAGCACTGAAGAGTCACTAGTCCCATAGAAAACAATTACGGCGCAATTAATCATCGTCGATAATGACGGGGGAGGTGCTGCGTACTGCTGAAATCCTAGGCTTGCACGAAAAGTTTCTAAGTGATTCTTGATGACAGGAAATAAATACGGTGACAGTTGAAAATCGGGTGGAATCAAGAGTGGAAAACGTTAGCCTCAACGTCGCATTCTGAGTAAAAGTATTTTCTGCACATTAAGGAGTACAAGAATGCGTTAAATGGGAGCTTCAGAAATATTACAGACAAGTGCCTAGGGGGCACCATTGACGTCAGTTACGAGGAACAGTCAAGGCCGGCGAGATTAAATATAGGAAGCATCAGCATCAAAGATACTATCGGAAACTCAGGTGGTAGCAACCAAAAGACCTTATCCGCTAAATTCATAGAATTATTTTTTGAAAAGTGCTTAATTATTTTCTAAAGATCGTTTGTTTGTTAAAAAGCGAAAGCCCGTCACATATGCCTGCGTCCTGATCGACAAGACCTGTCAAAGCACAGACAACTATACTTTTCGGGTTTTCATTCTTATGAATTAGTGATGTAGCTCGGCAACCGAACTTTCTCAAAACATCTGCCCTAAGTCCCTGAATCTTAAAGCACATAAAGGCCTGTACTGATATTGCATAAGATCCCACCTTCACAATATTTATAGATCAAAACATATATTTCTGAGCAGCTCATATGAGTAGGGCTGGTATTTGTATAAAAAGATTAGCAAAGGTGATCTAGTATATGTAGAATTCATGCACTTGCCAAAAAGTAAGACGGGTCTGAGGACCTCTGAGCTAAGATTCCATTGAGTACCATTGTCTGAAACCGCAGTGTACTTTATAGTTCCTATCTATAAATGCTTCAGTTACATCTCACGACTTCTAACCATGGTCCGACAGATGCTCTCCCATCGACACGTGCTGATCGTCTGAGGAAAATCTGGTAATGCTTCGATAATCTTCCTCACAAGTGTCTTATCGTATCTGAGTTTCTACTCTTCCAGGGTCTTTTGTGCTAGCCTGTTCATTCTTCACGTTTCTAGTAAACTGCCATCAGGGATCAACTTCTTTCTGAGAAAGTATGTAAGTTAACACTTAAAAGTCCTTCCATCACACCATCACGCCAGAATATTTCATCCATGTAAGTATACTCATTTGATACTGTATTAGGAGCGCATCCGAGGTGTAAATAATTCAGCCCAGTGTTGTCCACCAATTAAAATCGAATTTCTAAACTCTTGACGCAGAAATGTCCTTAAAGACCTTTGGCACTGCGCCCTCCGATTTCACGTAACGTCGCCAGTGTTCGTGAAAGTTTATTTCATGCTATGCAAAGCAGCAGGGGGACCATGTTTCCCCAAGACAAAAAAATCTCGGGGTGCCTAAGCCCACAGTCAATCTCGGCCTACAAGGCTCGATAATTGTTTCACTTCAAAAAATACCTAAGGGAAATCTCAGTAAACGACTTCAATCAGGGTTTCCTCCATAACTAATGAAGAGTTCCTGGATGGTTCTTAACAGGCAGGTCTTTCGGGGTTCGCACTTATGCAAAGAGAAGGAGGTTGCCGACAAAATGTCGCAGAAGTTATCAAACTACAGGATAATATGCCAATTGTATGTGCAGGTATAAGACATCATGAAGTGAGATGATCCGAAGGCAGCGGGTGAGTAGAAAACATCGCAAACAGTTACATTTGTAAAATAACCTAACGTGATACGCGTTAAACCTTGCTGTCGGTGGGACTGCCTTTCAGAGTAGTTTTGTCAACGGAAACCAGAGCTTTAAAAATAAAAGTCAGCATCGTTCCTTAAAACCCTCAAAAGAGTTGAACAAGCCCATTTGTTAACTTACATCTTTCCGAGAGCAGGCATTCATTGAAGCGCGTAATATGTACGCGACAAATTTTCGTCTTCTTAGAGGTTGTTTTTTTCGACACGCAAATGTTGGCGTAAAGGCCACGAAATCGCGTCAATTTCCAGGCAAAAGGAGGGCTTAACTCTTTGAAAATTTTGCTTTGAATTTCGTACTGTAAAAGGGGATACTAATAGCAGCTGCCAGAATCGCGCCTCGTCTCATAGGCTTGAACTGCTAATCAAAACGTGCCAGCGAAAGGCACATGGGTGCACACCGAACCGAATAGGTGTGCATCTAGACTTTTGGGAATAACTACTCAAGCCGCAACGACAGAGAACGCCAGAAAGCGGAGCATTTGTAGACTCCGGTTCGGCGAATCACTTATGACCCATCTCGTAGACCCCATATGTGGACCACTCGCTCCATGTATGTAGGCGCGTCCGCGATGGTGATTACTTGGGGAGTCGCAATCTCTGGAGCAACAGTTTTATTCGCTTGATGTTTCGGATTCACCCTGGAACCATCACCACTGTGGACATTGGCTGGAGGCAGAATAGGTCCGCAACAGTTTTATCCGTCTACTTGCAACACTATCGGCACTCTTCCACACAGATATGTTCTCGGGGTAAGGAGTCCCCAGAGTCGACCTAACTCGTCCTTCCCTATGTCATGCACCAGTTCGATTTCCGAGCCGGTCAGTCATCTGATTGTGGGATTTGGTGCAGGTGCGTGGCGCGTTATAAGCTCACGCACAGGCGTGCCACCCCACTCCAATGTTTGGTATTTGTTATGAGCTGCGCAGTCTGTGCCATCCCGACTGACGCGTACCGTGTCTTAATATGACACTCGAATTCGTCCAGCATACCTCCCTCCTATCTCCTTGTAGAGGCAATGCTTATACTTAGTACAACTTTGAATATCACATTGTTACACAGTAACCACCAACACTACGTGTGACCTGATGCCAAATGATAGGTTTTGCAGTTTTCTGACTGTACCACTCCAACAAAAGTATGCACCTTTCCGCGTGAATCTACGCAATGCAAAGTAAATATTCATCGGACACTAGCCTCAGACTATAGTAAGTGACCGAACTGAAGAAACGTGGTGATGGAAATGCATATGACCGTTTGCAATTGTCCTAGATAATTAGCACTTTATCTAGTGGCTTTGAGGGTTATGCAAAAGCCTGTTAGCACAGAAAATGTGTTGTTCATTTATTTTTCCAGCGACAAGGTTTACATTTTGCGGCATATCCAACCCTTCTTCATATCCAGACAAGCTCTTACGCTACTAATTACTGTAAAGCACATCGTGTAGTTATGCGCGCTTAAATAATAGAGTGCGTTTGTGTAAACGTAAAGATTTTATTAGAACAACCCTCGCCAGTTTGAGAACCTCTTTTTCAGCCAGCATAAATCAAGTGAGGCAACATGTGAATGACCACATTATTTGTTGAAGATGGCAGTTGCTTATTCTTTAGGCGGGCTGATTAGAAAATATGTAAAAGTTTATATTATAAAATGCAGCAAAATCGCTACCCGAAATTTTCAAGCACGTGCAAACATCCTGAAACTAATCACAAAATGATAGACCATGTCTTGAATAATTAAAACTCCTCGTGCATAAAAAGATGCTTCTTCCGTAGTGAAGTTTGAAGCGAAATCGACGTCCCATTGGTCGTTTGTCAGTGACTTTAATATTTTTGCGGCCACCCTCTAACGGATGCATGAACACATACTTGAGAGCAGAACAGAGTAAATAAAATGAAAAGGGTTCCATAATAGAGAAAAAAGAGTCTTCTTCGGTCACAGCAGAAAAATTAGCATTTGTTAGAGAGGTGCACAAACCTTATACTGCTACATACTGTGCCGAGGAATTTTTAAAACAAAAAGTTGTTAAGTATGGTTTCTCATTTGATACGCTTATCATTTATAGCAGGGTTTCGTCAGGAACACGCATTTTTTGGCAATTAGATTTTATGCTTAGATGAACCTATGGGCATGACCGTAACTGTCTTCTTCCGAAAAACAATATTTTGATGTTTATTACATCGTTTTGAGCTTTCCAGAGGTGCCATATTTCGAGGATGCTAATAAAACAAATTGTAAAAACCGCCTTTTAGTCAGTTGACCGAAAAAAGAGGAAATCGCAAACTTGCAGCTGAGAGTTCGATGACGCCTACAGCTTCAGCAGATTCCATGGTCGATGGAGATTACACAAAATCTTACGGAAGAAGTTCCCTTGATTCTATAAAATGCAGTCCGTACGGTTAAATCTGCTAACTATATTCAAATTTCGCATTCATTGGCAATCCTAACGTTTATGCTTGCGATAGTCCCATCTAGAAAATCAAACAACATCACGTTTGAACTGCATCAAAATCGACTGGGGCAGCGAAACATTGGAATATTTCGACTCCCATCTCTGCCTTATCCTGAATCGAATCTTTGTTAAGCACTACGCAGTTAAGTTCTTGCCATTCCACTGATTCTCTAGGGATATTCAACCGGAGCAAAATCTAAGATGATGTTTCTAAACTCGGTCGTGTTTAAAATATTGCATACATCAATGGGCTTGGTTAAACCTGAGTTCCCTATACTTGCAAATTACGTTTACTCATCTGACATGTATTTATGCATTCCGTCAATTCCGATTATTTTACGGTTTATTATTGTCTTTGTTTTTGTGTTTTCAATTAAAAAGTGTCACCACTTTTAAGTGGATGTTTTGAACGATTTTTTGGACCGGTTTCCCGGTCACAAGTGAGTGCGCGCGTTTACTGAGAGGGTAGGCCAACTACATCCTGAATAAATTTATTCACGATTTTTCTGCTGTCTACAACCTAAATTCAATCTAGAGACCTAACCAGGACAAAATCCGCTCATTGGCAAGAACTGTTTTATTCTTACTTTATGTCTGCACTAACCAATAAGTAGTATCGGGCGCACTATAGTTGGTAATTTGCTATATGTTCAGTTTAGAAAGCCTCCGTCTTCCCACACACTTGTTATTTCCAGACAACCGAATGGTACTTTCAATGCAGACTTCTCTTTTGCACAATCTGCATAATTAAATCTTTAATGTCGCCTTTCGATAGACGACGTAGGGACAGCTTCCGAGTTAGCTAATGTTTTTTTTCATGATTTGGCCACTTTTCATGGTTTGTGGTGTATACTGTATGTCAAGTATAACATTTTATGAAGTAGCAAACAGTCAGTGACTGACGTCATGAAATGTGTTTCCGATAGGACAGGATTACTTAAGTGGGTTGTGATAATGATTGTCATGTAATATAATCCCAAGGTATTCCAGTCACGCCGTCTGCCTGCCTAAGTCTCAATCAGTAAAATGGTTATTTAAGTATAGGAATTTGTATTCATTTTTGTTGTCGTGGTTAATAAGAAGGTATTTTATAAAACAATCAAAAAGTATGCTTTCTTAATCATGCCAATTCACGTCGGCTTTAGATATTACACTCGAAGAAAGGGTGCCTCTCAGTTTTGAAAGTTTGTATTCATGGGAGTTTTAAGACCGTGAAATGTCCATTCACATGACATCGATTCTGTTCGTTTGTTTATTTCCCGCCCCTACTTCTAAATTTCTTTGAACTCTTAATACGAATTTATGACTTTTTTTTACATGGAAGGCACACAGCCTGTAGATTGTAAAACACAACGGCAAAGCAAGCGACAGATCGGGCTCAAAATTATTCGGAAATGGAAAACTCTTTAAAAATCCACATCCATCCTCTATTTGAATGTAACCTTTAACGAAGATGTGATTTGTTACCAAGTTAGTATAATGATGCATATTTTTGGTTACGTTTTCCGCAAAGGATATTCAAATTTACAAAAGCATAGAGAAACAATGGAAAAAATTTAAAGTAATTAAATAGTAGTTTTTTGCTGAGTACAAAGCTTGCAGACGATCGAAAAATGTATTTAAAAGCCGGAATCCTAGAGTGGTTGAAATATCTATAGCTATTTTGCACCATAATGAACGTTACAACCCCGCTTAAATAATCCTTCCTAATTAAAGATGCATTTAGGAATTCCGGTCAATTCATTGGATTAATCATTGACTGTACGTGCCAACAGGGCTTTGATTTGGAGTTGCACTATTGAATGAATGCGCAGGTAGCTAGGCATTTGTAACTTAGTATGTCTGAGGCAGAGTAACTCAAAGTATTTCCTTTCAGAAAGATCAGGGATTCTCCGAAGAAAAGAACTACTCGTCATTAGATAGTGTAGATCAACCCTTATGGTTGGTACACCCACATATATGTATACGTCTCAAAAATTCAAAACAAGGGCACATTTAGAGTCCATCTTTATTTGATTCAACGTTGTTTCAACAGCATGTAGCTATGACGAGGATTTTAAATCGTCTGTAAAAATCTCCTTAATGTGTGTTTCTGTCTGTCTACTTGAAGAAATTGCAGAAACCAGAAAGACCAGCAGTATCTGGATGAAGAAAAGTCCTAAGAGGAATCCGCCAAGTCCTTGTAGGTGCGGATTAATGATATCCAACATTAAGCCGGAACAGCCCTATAGTCAGAAAACAAATGGAAACTGTAAATAACATTTCTGTTTAGGACTGTTATTACGTTTTCTATGAAAAACGTACTCAGTGAAGAACTATGAGCTATATTTTTGAAATGCAGATTCCACTAAAAGTCTTCTCGTCGAAGGTGAGACCAGACTTCCAGAATTCCGCTTTTGTCAACTTGCAAACGCGATTGTGGTTTCGAAATTCCACGGCGTTCTCATTGGTTGAAAACTTCAGCAACCTGACGATAAAACTTCCTAATGTTGATATTGGAGAAGTGATAGGAACCGCTCAGAATACCGGATTTTTTCACTCATACTTATGGTCACATTGCTGATTTATCCCCTCGTATCTTTCGAGGAACGCCCTTGTGCCTTCTAACCTACTCAAACCTACTTCACTAAATCCTTTGCAGCATCAGAGCAAAGAGCAACAACGAGCATGACTGAACAGTTCCGACTAACCCTTGGGTAGGCAGTTGATCTGATGCAGATTTTGCCATTTTCTGGACAGCACGAGTTTGGCAGACGCCATCCGGTGTAATAATTGGTCGAGTACATTCCACAGCATTTCAGCTATTAGGCAGGAATGGTCAGTGTTAACTGCATGTACTTACCAAACTTTGCAAGTCGTCCAAAACAGCCTGCTTAAGAAAAATTTGATCCATGATGCGGGAATCGAAAACGTCATTAACCTGTGGGCATTGGTTTAATCAAAAGACTACCCATTCTTACGCGACTTCTAGTGATCAGAATGTGGCTGCCCACTCCAATGTGTATAATAGCTGCCAGGATAGACAAAACTAAAAACTTTAAGATTGGCAAAATTGTATAAATAGGGAAAGTCGATGTACCGCCCAAATTGGAAATCGACTGTCGCAAAGGATGCCAACGGCGGTCACGATGGCTAATAAAATAAGCAGCATGCCGAGGCCAATGAGCGTGAGCGGAATATTCAACCCAATATTGGTCACTCCAAGCAAGTGGACTGGTTTGGTCTTGATGCTGCCGTACAGAATGCCCGCGATACCAATGGACTAGAAAGGAGCAGTTAACAGCAACCTTTAGTAATAATGTGGCTTAGCAGTCGCTAATTGTTGAATTATAAGATATCTGGGCAATCCCTACTTTTGATAGCAAAATATTACGCCATTCGAGACATGCGAGAAACCGAGAGTCTAATTAGATGAACTAGCTGTTCCGAATAAACTGAATTGAAGCCGCTCTCTGAAGCTACTTAGTAATGCACTTAAAATTCAAATGTGCAAAGGAAAATTCTGTCTGTCCTACACTAGTCCGCATTCTCGCCACCTGCCATCGAATGACGAAGACGTCCAATTGTCGTCACAGCATTTCTTCGGTAATCCTTCCTCAACACAAATTGCTGGTCGCTGAACAATCAACACCTAGAGCTCAACTCCGGAACCTCCAAGCAAAACCAAAGTGCGCATTTCTATCCTACAATCAGACTACATCGTTAAACGCCTCTTACGCAGGACAATGATTATTTCCAGTTACGAACCCACAGGATGTGACCTCATTACCCAAACGGTAGATCGTTTAACGATAACACTCGAAGACTAACCGTCAGGAGTCAAATCTCAAGTCTTACTGGCCTGGAATATGACTGTCGGACGGGAAAAGATGATCTACATTTCAGTTTCCCCTCTCTTTGTCACTAACACTCCTCTGGCCCTAGGTGGCTGAGGGGTGATCGACATTTTGACTCATGATTTGATACCTACAACCTTAAATGCAAAATCTGTCTCGCTTCGAATGAACGCCTGATTGGGTGAGGTTTAACTTCCAGTAATGGGATTAAACCGATCGCGTTACCTTTCCGTATCATAACATTCGAGGTTCTGCCTCAAAAGGTACTTCGCGATCCGGCTCAAGAATTTCACAGATTTGCGAGCTAATAAATCTGGATTCCTTAAGTAAAAATTACAACTATAAGCTTGAAAATATCTTTAGATGGCAAACGAAGTAACATGACATAAACCTACCAAATGGTAGAGGCAGATGGCTCCCAGGAAAAATTTGTAATACATTCGTGATGCCATTGTTATCTCGTTAAGCACAATTCACATTCAGTTATATATGAATCTATTTCAGCTTAAACTGATTTTTCGCGAGCGATTTTGCTATTGGATTGTTTGATCGCTCGCCCTAGCAAAACATGCACCTGGTGTTTCCGAGAAGGCAAATGCCTGTTGGTGACTTTGTGTCCTAAAACTAAGAGAGTAGTTGAAGGAGACAGCTCCGAGGTATGGGTGGGAAAGCTTCATTCTAAGAATCGCAATTATCAACATATCTGGATCAAAAGTTGAGAACGCTGGGGACTGAGAATACACCCAGTTAGCAAGAAGTAAAAGCGGATGCTTTGGCCAATGGTCGTTTTCAGAAATTCGTTGTCTGATCACTACATATGACTACATAGGCTATTTGCCGGGCTGCATGATTCTTTTGCAACAGACAAAAGCTTGTTGGCGGATGGGAAAGGTCAGGTCCTCAACCAGGTCAGTAGTTCAGGTCTGCGCGAGAGAGTTGGAGGGGAGTGGGTGAAGACTAGACATTGATATTGATAGACTCGTTGGTGCCGGACCGGTGTGGTTGGGAATGTCAGACGCGATATCCGACAACTCTAGGATTGTGAAAGTTAGACTGGCGAAGATGCTGTTGTGTCCAGTCGACGGTATTAATCTGTGGGTTTTCAATGACCCCGAAACGACATTGTTTCTTTATTCACTGGCTTCGTCAATCCAACATATATACCAAAGTAAGTGGTCTCCATGAGACCTTACAGGTGGTTACAAATCATGGCATCCACCATAAGATAGCATAACTTGTTTGTTTTTTGTCAGTTTTCACGAAGGTATTAAATGTTTATCCAAAACTCTCCTTCGCCACAAACATATTTACTATGCGTCTTGAGGCTAAATTTCTATGCGTGTTTCGCACAGTTGCCCTTATAGAGTTCATTAAGCGGGTCAAGAAAATTAGTCTCGCATTCGCTGATAGTCGTGAACCAAAGTCGGTCAGATGTGGTTATGTAGCCGCACCTGAGGCAAACAAACTCCAGCCACCTGTCACGTAATTATATGCAAAAGCAAAGCTATTGGGAATGCGCGGTCGGGCTTTGGGTGGTTGAGAAATAGTTACCGTAACCCCCAACTGTAACACATAACACTAACCCTAACCCCTAACCATGATCCCCATCCCTAAGCCTTAACCCTCTAACCTTAACCCTAACCCCTAGCACTAACCCTAAGTCTTGACCGCAGCCCTAAACCCTAACCCTGAAACATCCAACGGAAAGTTAGAAGGGGGCGACAGGCCGAAAATCAAGAAGGACCACCGGTATTGGGCCGACAGGAGTAAACACGGCAACAAAGAAGCAAGGCCGCCAACAGAACACACACCGCAACGCATAGCAACACCATGACAACAGAATCACACCAACTCAAAATAATTAAGCAGGTCAAAGGTATTGCGCCCATCTTACCCTAAAGTCAAACAACTGAGAACGCTCAACAGAGAGCAGATTTAAAAATCAAACCCTGCACGTTAATTGACTTTGTTGCCCAAGCAAATACAACTTAAGAATTTTGAGATTTTACGTCCCACCAAGAGAGTCAACTACCTTATAACTCACCAATGAAAACAAAAATAGTCATGCCCTAGTCATGCCCTAGTGGGAATAGGCTTGCAGCAAATGCAGCAGGCTATAATCGTGCTGTCACTGTTGAAAGATGAAGTTCACTCATTCACAGTCCTCTATTATAAGTGGGGTGGTGTCCTTTTCATGTAGAGCGGTCGCAGTTGTGAGGGATTAAGGTTTCGTTTCAACAAGCAGAGGTGCTTTCACGTCTTCTGATAAATCCCGCACACACAAATCCGCAATTCTGTGATTTTAGGAATTTCCACCTGTCCCTTACGGCCTTCTGCCTCTCACCAGGATTTAGTGCCTTATTTGGGGCGTGTCGACAAACATTTATAGTCTTGAAATCACGTTCCTTCATTGGTAAAGCAGCTCCACAATTCATGACATTTCAAATTGAGTTTGTCCTCAAGGACACCGAAACTGGCCTCTGTAAACCTGTGCGTTGTCCTTAGGCAAGGTGGCCGCACACATCTATTTTCCAGGAGGCACATAAACATGTTTTTTGCAAATCTTCGGTAGATATTTATTAGCCCAGCCCTCAGCCTTCACTGTGAAGCCCCCTCAGAAAGAGGAAGTCTTTCCACCTATGACGCCCTGAACGCAAATGAACAAATTTGTCGGTTAACACCCGCATGCAGTGGGATATGAGTAATTCAAAAGAAAAGGAAACGTTCACCGGGAGAGGTGTATTGGAGGTCTGACGTTTCGAGTAGTTGTTTCGTCTACCCACCTTTAGAGCCAGGGAACTCATGTGCGCAGCTCTCCTTCTATGGCGCACTGCGATGCGTGGCCCGCCAATGGCTCCTGTGTGGCTGTATCCGACCAGCAAGTCACGGTGACCCGAGTCGCTCCCGCCCTCGTCGGTCGCGGAGATAGTTGACGGCCCTGATTGTTTCGCGTCGCGACTGTCCGTCGTTAAGATGGTTCGTAAAGTCTGGTGGGGAGGAGGCAAATTGATGCGACGGTTGACAGAACAGTTGGTGAGCATTCAGGCCTCTTGCACCTGCCTTGCCGTATGATAATCGTCCCGGCATACAATCTCAACGGCCTCAAAGTTAAAGATGTGTCCCATTTTCGCGGCATGGGTAACTACATCCGACTTTTGATTCAACATTTGCGCGGTGAACGCCTTCTTTTCTTTTGATAATGCCACCCAGCTAAAAGACGTCAGCTGTCTTTTTTTTAAGTTACTAAGTACGTATCAAATCCACTAAACTGCAAATAAACCGTAGGAAATGAACAGACATTGGTCGAGGAGCGCTCACCGATCGTTCTTACGGAATTCATTCGTTCCGTTGTGGTTAACGGGCCCTCTCTCGAGCCCAACTAACAGGTCGCGAGTTCGAGCCCCAGATGTTCCACACTTCGGGGTTGTGTATGACTGACTGACGACGGCTAGTAAGCCAGAAATGGCCATTCCCGTCGCCCTTGTCATTGTCGGCAATAAAATTCTGAACGGACATTGTTCTTCAAAATACCTGCGAAGCTGAATGACTGTGGCCGCGAAGGTGCATAACAAATTCTATGGCGGACAATGCCAAACAATGACTGATTTGATTTTTTACTGCACGGGTTTCCCGTTTGCCTTCATGACGACTTTTCTAACAGAGGTCAGTTTCCTAGAGATCAATTGGCTCTTTTAAGTGATGCTCAGTCATCGTGTGTGTGAACGTCGGCAACGGACACAGGGAGGGAAACGTGGTAGCTTTGCGACTTGGAATTGGCGAGTTCTAGTGGGGAAAACGGGCCTTGCACGTGCGATTTGAGCGACAGGCTGGGGCTCCGTGAGCAGCAACGTGGAAAAGAGCATCAATCAGTACTCGGAGAGCTTGCCGCAAAAGGGGGCTGAAATGGCAGTCTCTGTCTTATCTGTCATCGTACCGTAGGCTTGCCATTGTCAAACCCTATCTAGGAACTCCTGAGATTTGAAATCAGACTCAGCTGCTCCAACTGGGTTTTTGATGCCTTCCATTCCTCTCATTGACAGAATGGTAGAAAATCACGTCTTCTTCCAATTTCATACTCAAAAGAAGAGTATAATTCGGTTTTTAAAAAGTTTCTAATTGTGAGATTTTTTAATACCGTTAAATGGCCGTTCATGAAACGTCATGTATCTGCATTTACGAATGTGGCTTGTAAAGTTAACAATATTGCTCAAATCCACTGCTTAATTTTATGAACCTCATATGGTCTCCTCTTAACACCGTAGAGAAATGCATGATTTTCTGTACACGGAAAATATACAGCTTGTAGTTTTGAAACCCTGAATACAAGTGTAACAGCAGGTCGGGTTCAAAATTATTCGGGAATTAGAAAGGTTTTTCAAAACCGAATTATAATCTTCTTTTAAGTATGAAATTGGAAGAAGACGTGATTTTCTACCGAATAAGTAAAAGAATGAATATTTTTATGCATGCTTTCCATGAAATATAATTGAATTTTCAAGGGCATCGAAAATCAATGAGAAAATTGCATGCTACTTAAGTAGTCATTTTTGCAGAGTATAGATCTTGCATGCAGCCGAAAATAAGTTCTTTCGAAAGCCGACACCCTGAGGCAACTGGATCATTATAGATTCATGCTGCATCATAATTAGTTTTACAACACTACTTAATTTATCTTTTCGAGACGAGAACGAATTTCGGAATTTTGGTTGACATTTCATGAGTTAGCACATCTACTGTACTTGTAATTATGTTTCTTGTTGGGCATCGCTAATGACCACCTGATACTGCGGACACGTATGAATAGCGGCCACCCTGTCTGAACTTAGTCCCAATCCATTAGTGTTCGGAGTCTGGTCTTCATACGATTACTTCAACTACATGATGAGCTGTCCTCATCTTTGCGCGTTATTTTATTTGAAAGATGAAGAACAGTGCGCTCTATGACGACAAGGCGGAATCCTGACGTTCTTACATCTAAGAATTTAGAACTGGATTGTGTCATCGCCCAGGAGCCGTTTAAAACTAAAAAAACTCTCGAAGCGTTATTGCGTCACAAAATTACTGAGACGTTGTTTCAGGATAACCGGCAAGACAGCTGCCAAAGGTGAAGGCGCAAGTTACTAGCCTACAAAGGATAATCGGACTATGACGTAATGCGCCGCAAATGAATTCAACCAACTGAAAACCGACAGTTATTTTTGATGAAAAAAAACAATGCTTGGATAAAAGAGTGAGGTTGAGACAGAGTTTTCTAAAGTTTGAGGTAATCACCATGTCAGTTTTACGGAGATTGCGACGGATAACGGCACTTAGTTCACGTCATCACTTCTCCACCAAATTTGCCAGAAATGGGGAATACGACATGTGACGTCACTACCATTCCATCCACAATCGAATGGCCAGGCAGAAGGTTTCGTCGAAACGTTCAAGAGAGCAATGAAAAAGATGCGGAACACTGGCGTTGGATTGAAGTACTTCAACACATTCCTTTTTGCCTGTAGAACAACTCCAACAAGTGAGTTTGGGGGTCAGGCACCAGTCGAGCGCTTTTTGGGACGACAGGCGCAGATACGACTATAGTACCCACAATCAGAAGTTCGAGTTCCACAAACGACATAACACTTCTTTCGGGAGGAGAAAAGGTGTTTGCTCGCAACTACAAAGCCGGAGAGAAACCTGGGTAGAGGGAATAATAAGAAAATCCAGGGGCGTTGTGTTTGAGGTGGAGGTGTTGCGAGCGCTAAGGACACAACTGTCAATCCCAGACTATGGATATCAGGATAAGACCAGAGTTATGAAAAAATTAACGGCTAGATCGCAGCTGGTAGCCAGGAATGGTTAAGGGGACGGCAACCTTAACCCTAATCCTAACCTGAACCCTAACCCCAACCTCAACCTTAAACGTTAACCGTTAACCCTCTCTGCAACCCTAACCCTAACCGAAATCGTAAACATTGTCGTAGCCCTTAGACATAGCCCTAACTGTAAAACCTAACCGTAGTACTGAAACCTAATCTTACGCTCAAACCCTAACCGTAACCCGAAAATCTAAGCCTAAGTGGCATAACCCTAGCCCGAGAATCGGACACCATTAACCTGTACCCTAATTCTAACCTTAAACGTAGGCCAAATGGGTCAGATGTGATTATGTAGCCCCACAAAAAGCCCCAGTAAACAAACCCCCTAACCGCCTGTAATACGGGGCCTGGCTACCAACTGCGATCTAACGGAATTAACAATCAAATATCAAACCACCTGACAATCGAACAGATGCCGAGCACGTCGCGTTATGTTGTGTTTCTTCCATTCAGTTAAACAACCAGTAAGTTCAAGAATGAGGAACGGGTAGGGAAAGGCAAGATAGTCTGGCGCCTCGGCACAGAGACACCAGTTGGAAAAATTAAGAGGCATGCTAACCAGCTCAGGACTAGATTCACCACAGGCAGGCAAGTTGGATTCGACCTGCTGCGTGGTAGCTTTGAGGTTTCGGCCCCCAAGGTCAGCCAGCACTACCTGTTATTCGTGGAAGTAGCAGAGGTCCGATCTTATTTCGTAGCCGTACCTGCAGTAGACAAGCCCCATCCTAACCCCTAACCTTAACCCTCAACCCTGACCCTTAATCCCTACCCCTGCCGTAGCAGAAGAATGCAGCCGCCAAGGAAGCTGGTCTTGGACTCGAAGAAGGGGACCAAGCCGGCGGCGTGATACACGCGTGAAGTTAAATGGTCGACCGGCGTGCACCGCGGCGCCGAGCACGTGTGGTGGCCTTATCCACGCGTGCGGCCCAATCAGCGGCTGGTTGGACATTCCAGGCTTTTCCGGGGGGGATTCTCGCGCACGCGGTGGCCAATCCGCGGCCAGCGTGTCATAGGCAGGAACGTTCTAGAACGGCCTCAATGGCTGGAACGACATTGGGCGAAATGTTCCAGAACGCACAGGGCCAACATAAATAGGGCGTACTTCTGACGGCTTGTAACCACTCGTGTTCGCAAGTTGCCAGTAAAGTGCTTGTTCTCCTAACCAGCTCTCTTTCTGTTCCACCTTCCTTTCGGGTCATAACAGCTGTGCTTGCGACTAACAGCGTAGTTACTTCGGAAGCGGAGGGTGCGCTTAGTGTTAGTTGTCTTAAGGTAGACCATTTTCCTTATCTTCCCATCTGCCAGTTTCGTAACTTGTACATCAAGGAAGGGTAACTGATTTTTGACTTTTCCTGCACAATGAACTGGATGTCGGGAAAAGTTGAATTCAGCTATGCCTTGAAAGCCTGCATATCGCTCCTTTTGACTATAACGAATGTGTCTCGACATATCTGGCCCAGAGCTTCGGGGGATACGAACTGAAGACCAGCTGCACGGACATCTGTAAAACAGCTTCGGCAATTAGTCCCGACAGAGGTGAGCACATCGGCGTGCTTTTCTTTTGGTCGTAGACCCGGCCGTTAAATGTGAAGAAGGTCTTGGGACACAATTATAGGAGCTCGATTATATGTGCTCGTTTAAGCTGTTGGTCAGTCTTGTCATATTTTTCACGAAGAAAACCGTCAATAATTTTGATAACTAGCGCGGGTGGGATAGAGGCAAATAAGGAGACCATGTCAAATGTGGTTTTACCAGCAGCGTTGCTTTCTTACTAAGGTTTCAGAGTGGACGGTAAAGTCCGCTGAAGGGTTCTTGACGCGCATCCAACATGTCGAAGCAGAGACAGACGGGGAGTTTGAGCAGTTCTACAACATGCAGCATTGGGGTCTCAGCAGGATTTTCCTGCAAGCGTTTGGAATTAATTTCCAAATCGTGTGGGGAATAAAACAAGGCGACGACGCCAGTGCTTGCTTTATGGCCTTGGATCCCGTAGAGGAATGCCACTTTATGACATAGTTTGAGATTATCGAACAAATTTAGTTTAGTATTCCGGATCACGTTTTATAATCAGCCCCATATTTAAGCTAATATTTACTGTGACGACCCACAGCATCGGTGGATCGCTGGATGAATGTTCACACCTGCTGGCTCTGAACAACGGTAACAAAAGTTATTACCTGACAGAAACATCCCAGTCTTATCACACACACAGTTACCGCAAGCTCAGATAAATGGTTCGTTGATTATCCGCAGCTCCGCGGATCGCAGATTTCTCCACGTAATTTCCGCTGGTATTTTGGTTGTTTGGGGGTACAGGCACCCCGTTTTTCCCTTTACTCCAGCTTACTCAAGAATATTGTATGCAATTTGAACGATCGATCTTAAATTTCCCAACCAAACGTGGAAAGATGGGGTCTGGCTGATGTGCTAGTTCGCTCAAGTTTGTCGAAGCAGTAAAGATTTGGCAAAACCACCCATATGGAACAACCTGGCTTAAAAGTCTACATATTCCTTGCGTTCGAATAATCTATGAGTAGGAAGTATTTGTGCGTTTCGAAAATATACGTGCATTAGACGGAATGAGCAAATCGACAGCGCATCGAAAGGGTTTAAACGAAAAACTTCACAATGAAAAAAAACGAATGCCCAGCATTGAGTGGTCTGTGAAAGCCAGACTGTATTTGCAATCATGTCAAATATGCCTACTTGAAGGAGGTCTCCCCTTCAGTGTCGTGATAGAAAAGTTATAAACTTCCCTGCGACATAACTGTAACGTAATTCGGATGTTATAGGATTCATTTACTGTTGTTAGGAAGTTTAGAGAACAAGAACTGGACCAAATGCCCTCTCTGAATCAGACCAATAAGAGCGTGTGGGTAATTATCGGTAGTTTTAAGAAATTACCAATGGTATGGGCTTCGGAGGTCCAGTGCACTGTGCAACGCGCCCTCATTTTGGCTGTTTCAAAAGAGTTCAAATTCAATTACTTCACCATATTACTGACGGATGGTGGAATTCCAGAAAGTCCCATGACATTATATTGTGAGGGGTTGACGCATTTCATCTTTGGAGCAAATACCTGAGACTCCCTCGTATCCTTTTTAACAGCCAACCGAGTGCAGCGGTTGTTATTTTATGACTAATAGTGTCTTCTACAGATAGTTTGCATCAAATGATCAGTCCAGCTGCAAATCGTATTACGTTTTAATGATTTTTGTTTGGAGATGCCAATCAGAATTAGTAGTTGATAAAACAAAGCAAAAAACACAGATAGTATTCATGCATCGGCAAAGTTTACACGTCAAGATACACTAGACGACTGCAAGTATGGGAGGATTTCATGGCTGTAGGAGTTCATATAGAAGGAGCAGCAGATCAAGGACGATGTGAAAATGGCGCGCCTAGAGGAAATCAGGCAACTGGCCGGTACGCCAAGAAATGCGTACTTGGATGAAGATTCAATATTGTACAAGAACTCCAGTACGTTTATGAGCCAGAGATTGTGTGCTTAGATCACTGTGCTGAAATCTACGGGCTTAACGGAAACTCGGCAGTTCTCACTAAAGTTGAGTTTAACTATGAACGCGATACTTCCTTTATTAACTGACGCACGCTTTCTTTTCAAGTTGAGCAATTAGTCTTCATTTCCACAGAACAGTGTTTCGTATTTAGTTAATGGGTGTGCTGCCTAAGCGCTACTGTCTTACATGAAATTAAGCCCTTTCGTCCACTGTTCAAGAAAGTGGACAAGTGGAGCTTAGAGTAAGGCACCAAAATCCTCGGTTAGAGGTAGCAATAGCACATTTGAAGACCGTGCGACATTCCTTCTTTTGTTGCATTCTTGTAAATCAAGATATGGAATCGATCACTAGATGTATTTCAACGTCGAAATAAGGCCCAAAATACGCCTACCTAAGTGGCTCTACGTATAGAAGGCGCTGAAAATGCCAAGTCGAGAGAATTGGCTGTCAACGACATGTCTGAACATTTTGAAGTCTCGCTGACATATCTGGTTTCAGAGTGCCATCAGTGACTTGATGATGCTCTTTGCCTTTAGGTCAACCAATAGAATTCGATTATTTGCAGACATCTATGAGCATGCATCTGTGGCCTTGGAATTGGGTCAGATTGCTTACGGCTAGACACTTGTCTTTCCACCTGGCATGCAGTATGAGCGTAAAAACCAGATCACTGCAGTGGCTGTCGCCGAATTAGAAAGCGTTTTTAAGGAGTTCTATTTTCAAATATTAAAGTGGGAAATGTATGTTCAAACTTTCTGGAACTTTATCACATCAATTGCCAAATCGACAAACTGGAGTTCATAGTCTTGTGTCTTTTTTGTGTCGTTAAAGAACATTCTAGTTGTTAAATAGGCAGCAAAAGTGTCCAGTTTCACTGTGTATTTTCGAGATAAAAGCTTCTGTTAATGACTCGATAACATTCTAAGGCCATAAGTTGGGCTTGGTGTCAGTAATCGGGTTGCACTCGGAGTCCCGATAACCTTTGTTTATCCCGTGGTCAAATAAAAACCTTATGGAAGTGTTTTAATTTGAACGCAAGGTTTTTAATATTGTATGGGAGGAAGGATTGCTTAAAAGGGCACATAAATCGCCCTTCATCGCCAGAAATGTGAGAGTGTGTGTGCGTGTGTAAAGAAGGAACCGACTTATCTCTATCTGAAAAAAAGATTGGTTTTTTGAATGTACTAGGTGGATATATTTTATAGAAGCGAAATGTCCATAAACTGCCAAAGAAATATAAATTTCATGTCTCGCGTAGCAAACATATTTAACAAGGTTTGCCGAGAGGTTCCTAGGACAACAATTCGCGTTGGTTAACTCACGGGTTAATGGCTTATCTCGAGCGAAGACTGAAAAAGTCATAACGTCGAGGAAATCCAAGATATTTGTGCTAGAAGTAGTGCTTCAGACCGCAGAAATAATTGCAATTGAAGAAAAGCTTTTGATTAACCGTTATGAAATTACTAACGTAGTACGTAACGATATCCTATGCAGTCCCACTCGTAAAACGAGAAGCAGGGACGCCGGTAATACAGGAATTATGGCAATAGGTATAGCATGGGCGGAATTAAAAGATGCGGTGGACGGAATACTCCATAAAGAAGAAATGCCATAAATTGAATTTACGCCATCACTTCGTCTAAGTATGCCAACATCCAGTGTAAATTCGAGGACGTTATTTTAAAAAATGTGAAAAAAGAAAGTTAGCCGATTAGCCTAATTACAGGCAGATGGAAAATCGAAACAAATTTAAACACAACCAAAAAAAGTGCGGAATGGAAAAAGACACATGTTAAAACAATACAGAAGTAGGAAATATAAAAAGTGACGTACGAAAACTAAAAAGTAAGGCACAACGGAGAGAAAATCCTTTACGAAAGCAGCAAATGCAAGTTAACAGTCGGCAGGGGACCCATTATGTGTGTCTTCCTGAGCCAACCTCAACCCCAAATTCGAACTTGGAACCACAATCTCAAAATTATTCCTTATACCTAAAGTTAAAACCTTAATCCCAAACTTAATTTACATATTAACTGCAAAAGCCTAACCCCAACCTTGATCCTAAAGCCCTAGGTCTAACGCTAATGGCAAAACCTTAAGCTAACCCTAACTCCAACTTTGAGAACCCAGCTTTGGAATTAAACTCCTAACCCTAAACTCAAAACATTATTGCCAGCCTTAAAAACCAAACCATAACTTCATAAACCAAACATAACCTGAACCTTAGAACCCCAAACTTGTATTCTCGAAAAACCCATCAGAAGTGAAGGAAGGCAGGATTACGCAAGGATTTATGATGAATATTGTACTTTTCATCCTCTAATAATGCGCCCAAAGTCAGGTAAATTGAGATTGGTGAAAGGGTTTAGGACTAAAGCGGTTAGCTGTTGTGCCCAAATCATACATCAGAAATGTGAAAAATTACGACTGAGAAAAAATGTACGATGAAATCATTAACGTTTGTCCCTTGAAAGTAAAGATAAGTCATCAGCAACTAGGATCGTTTGCAACTCAGTATGACCCAAACGAAGAACGCGAAACCATTATTACTTAAATCATCACAGTAGTTAAACAACAAGACGTTGAAAAATAGGGCTGGGCAGGAAAACGTCACCACTTACTATTATTTGGCTAGCCGCAATGTTCTGGACAAAGCCTATTGAAGATTGACTTATTGATAGGGCAGATTATCGGAAACATCTTTTTGACCATCATAGACAATTATTTAATTGACGGTTTAAGTTTACGGTCTTCTACACTTATACTCGCCCACACCCTGTCTCAACCAAGGCTGCTCTGGCTATTGCAAATTAGAGAATATCTCAAAATCCTGCTGACGCATGGTCAAATTAAATTTTTCTTTGCATGCGAGCAAGATAATCATCTTACGACCCGCACAAGTCAATCGCCCAGATTGCAAATTATATGCGCCTCTCGGGTTAAGTCATATGACTGACTGGGATGTTGAGGAGAGCTCAGTCAGCAGAGCTCCTAGTATGAATTCAGGAGGTCGATACTTCCACCAGTCTTCTGATACGTTTATGGTTGTGTGATTTTCTCACGCCTAAATTAAAATTTATCAGTTATTAGAAATTCCAGACGCATTTACTGGTGAAATATTATTCGTATCATCTTCCCAGAAAGTAACTCGCTTTAACTTTTGCAAGAGTTTTCGCTCGAGGCAATGACATGATGATATTGGCCAGAACTGTCAATAGTTGTGACGTCAATCTGTCTGCAAAACTGCTCATTTTACAGGAACTTACGTTCCTGGTGCATAACCGTAGTAGCTCCCTCAGTTATCCTGGATCCAACCACATACAAATGTGTTAGTAGAAACGCTCAGCATGTCTAATGATATAATGCGCTTATTCAGTTGTTTTTGATTCAGAAGAAGAAGTTGAAATCACTGGAACAAGCAGCCTGCTGGTCCTATATTTCGGATTTTCACTCGAAACCGTCATCAGAGACAGTCACAGATAAGGGTAATGCAGCCACAAAGACCGTAGTATTTATAATATCTAGCTGCTGTAAGACCTAGATAGTTCGACTGTCGTTGCCGACGATGCCCACCGTGTGCCCCACTACAAGGTGGAGCAGGCATTGTGATTCGCGAATGAGTTAGTTTGTAGTGAATGTAGACTTGGGAAGCATCCACCGCACTCCCTATTCCTCTCCACCTGGACCCGGTGTCAAGACGCAGTCAAAAAGACCGGAGGCGAGGGGGAGGGAGCGGCAAGGTCGAGCCCGCACCTAGGCGCTCCAAGCCACACCCCTGGTTCACAGCGCAAATGACCAGAATTTTAACCAACAACAACAAAAGGGTGACTGGCATGACCGGAGACGCACTAAGGCGTGCCGTCACACCTGACTCGGATCCCGCGGAGTGGGAGTGCCATAAGGGCCATATTAATAAGGAGCAATTGTCGTCTGACTCCAGACCACCAGCCAGCCACTCCACACATAAACACACAACACTGGGCCGACTGCGAGGTCCAAGTTATCACGTCAGCCAGCAGCCTTCCAAGCCACGACGCTTGATACGAAACGATAGTCTCGGACTCGAATCACACACACAGCAGAGGGGCTGCATGACGACGGAGCGGAGACGTACATTTCCCATTTGCGTGAGAGGTGGCAGTTGGATGCTTGTGATGGATGATGATCTGTGATGCAGGTGGAGGAGGGTGTGATGGTGCGGTGTGGCCGCGGTTGTCTACCACAAGTTTTCGTGAATGCGCATGTGACCTAATAAGCCCATTCGGTGGGTGAATGTGCGAGTGCAGTGAAGGGAGTTGAGCGGGTGAGGCGAGTGTATTGGTGCTCCAGGCACTAGTTCGGCAGTCTCTGTGCGATGGATCCACAAGTGACCGACCAGGCCGATTTGTTAGGTGACCGCGAGGGAATAATGGGGACAGGAAACGTCGGCGGTGTCAGTGTCGGTTTTAGTGATGTTGGCGGCGGTGGGACTGCTGGTGGTGTGCGCGCTGGATGACGGGGTGTGCGTTGGGCTAAGCATGTAGGATGTGCAGGATGTGATAGGTATTTCGAGGCTGCGATGAATTCCGCTCTCGTGGATACGCATGTGACCGAATAGACCCATGCGGTGAGTGTATGTGCGTGGGCGATGTGGACAGTGGAGACGAACACGGCGAGTGCAGGTTGGTGCTCCAGACACTGGTTCGCCGGTCTCTGTGAGATGAATTCGCAAGTGACCGACCAAGCCGATGTGTGAAATTAAGGCGCGGTCGCAACGAGGACAGGCGTGGGTCGAGTCTACATCGCTGGGGTTGTTGGCGGAGAGGAAGGGTTGATGTTCGTTGGTGTGTCAAGATGGTGTGAAGTGGTAGTGGTGGGTACAGGAGCTGTCGTGACAGATATTGAGCAATGGGGAAGGAGGGGCGGAGGAGGAGGAGGAAGAGGAGGAGGAGGAGGATCAGGAGGAGGAGGAGGATAGTAGTGGGGGTTCGGGGGTACGGTCACTGTCATTTGTCGGCGTGGAGGGTGAGCCAGAGGTGGACGTGGCGACAGCAGCTGGTATAGTCCGTGTGCTGCCGATGGTACGAAGATGTCCTACAAGGCCGACTGGTACCCGGAACGACCGCTGGCAGCGTTGGCAGATCGGGGGTGCTTCAGCGTTGACGTCGCGAGGTAGGTGCAGTTGGGATTCTCGAGCCTCGCGTTTGGCTTTGGTGGCAGTGATGCAGCTGGTTTCATAGATCGTTGCGTGCATCTTCACTGCTCTCCAGAGTATCCTTGTAGCGCCGGACCTGACCTCCTTTTCGGCGTTAACCAAGTGGCGCCATACTCATAGAGGAATCGTTTGGATAATCTTTCGTCGTCCATGTGCACTAGATGACCGTTCCAGCGCAGTTGCTGTTGTCTCAGCATGGTGTAGATGCTTAGAATTCCCGTCCGCTTCAGTACGTCCGTGTCTGGGATCCGGTCCTGCCACCTCAGTTTCAATATCTGTCGGAGACAGCTGAAGCTAAAGTGGTTGAGTCTTCTTGCCTGCTTCTTGTACACCGTCAAAGTCTCCACACCATACAGCAGCGTCGGCTGTATGACCATCTTGTGCATCATCAGTTTGGTACTGAGGTTGAGACCGTGTCGATTCTAAACTGTGTTCTGCAAACGACAGAAGGCTTGACTGGCTTTGGAAAGCCAGCTGTCCACTTCATTGTCGACTTTGGTGTTGCGGAAGAGGATGCTGCCCAGGTAGGTGATGTTCAAGGCGTGCAGTTGGGCGTCGTTCACGTTGATCTGGGATGCGACGTAGGCAGCGTCGGGTGGCGGTGGATGTATAACCACCGTCTTTTCCGTATTGATGACCAGGCCGAAGGTGTCGCAGCCAACGGCGAAGAAATCCATGCTCCTTTACATATCCCCTTCCGAGGTGGCGTTGAGGGCACAGTCGTCCGCGAAGAGAAGTTCATGAACGGTAGTTGGGAGTACACGCGACTAGAAGTGTATCTGCGCTGATTGAGGAGGTGACCGTCCGTCCTGTAGGCGAAGCGGATGTCGGAACGTCCATCAGCATGGCAGAGAACATGCGACTGAAGAGGGTGATCGTCCGGACGCATCCCTGCTTCACTCCGTTGGTCACTGGAATACATCTGAGGCAGCTCCGTTGTCCGTGACTCGCGCCATCATGCCGTCGTGGAGCTGACGCACCATCTGAGTGAATCGCTCGGGATAGCCGAATTTCTGCATGATCGTCCACAGTCCTTCGCGATTCACCGTGTTGAAGGCCTTTGTCAGATCCACAAAGGTAGAATATATATGGGTCCGCATCTCCTGGCATTTTCTCCTGCAGAATTTGCGTCTTCTCAGTGAGTGGGGGAATTCGGTAGCGCTGAGAGGAGGAGCGGTGCCTTTGGTTGCGGGACCTTAGACAGACTTGATCGTGGCGAAAAAGTTCTTCTATTCGTTGCACTCCGCGTATCCTCGGATCTCCTCGGCCTTGCGAGCCGTCCAGGTCTCCTACCTCTCCCGAGGCCGCTTTTGCACAAGGCGTAGGACCTCATGAATACTATAATTAACAGCGCTCGCGATCACCGCTGGGGGTCGTAAGTGATCCGACGATGTCGCATCAGTCCGCGTCCGAGTCGTTAATTGCCGCAATTTCATCCTCCGTATTGGATGTTGGCGTGATTATCACTCGGATATTTTACTCTCTGTCATTGAGATTGTTGCTGGCCCGCGCCCTCCACACGTGACCGATTCCCTTACCCAGGGAATGTCTCGGCACCGTATATGGCAACAGGAGGTCATTGCGCCTTTTGATGGATTGCGGGCCTGAGGACCATGAGTCGAGCATTTCACGGTTCACGCGACTGTCACCCCTTGCGAGGATTTCGACGTCCAGTCCTGGTTGCTCATTCAAATGGCGATGTATGGCTGTGGACTGGGTTCACATTCTTTGATTGGCCTCAAAACATAAATACCCCTAAGGTATGCTGGACGTATTCTCACTTCGCGAGATATTGATACTTCGATTTAAATGGATTTGCTGGAATATGCCGTGTTCACTTGAATAGGTTAATTAAATATGCGACGCTTCGAGAATCAAGTTCAGTTCTCCATCACTGGAGCCTGACCGATCCGTTATACCCTCTGCATCATGAGAGCACGGGTAGGGATGCGCTCCTTCGTCTGGCTAGACTACAGTCAGCAGGGACTGACAATTACCGTCTGTCCGTCCTCCACGCTCACTGGTTGACTTATCGACATCCTTTCAGTTGGGTGCGTTTAGGTCGCGGACAGATCAGCTTGACACTAATTAGGTGATCGTCCGGCAAACATGCCTCTAACGGCCGTCCTGCCGAATGGCCGTCACCTCGGCCAACTATCTTGACTGTGCCGAAGTGAGACATGCGCCTTTCGTGAACGGCATGGGATGCCACCCACGACTTCAAATTAACATCTGCATGGCCATCCTGTGTCGGACCCGGTTGGAGACCTGCAGTACAAGCGGCCTTTGCGCTGAATATCAGGAGGTTACATAGTGCGTGTCCTGTATCTGACCCTAGCCCCAAAACTAACACTAGCACTCAACTCCACTGGAATTTGTCGCGCCTCAAGTGTGTATACGTCGTCCGCCTCTGGCGCCTACGCCACAGTAGGAATCATGTGACCACGGCCCCCGGGAGGTCGGGACATGCGCGCATGCGACCTCTGGGACGGCATTCTGTCAGAACTGCATTCTATGTGCGCCAGCTTTCTGGAATTACGAATTCGTGAGTGAATACGAAACGTCAGGCAGATCGGCTTCTTGTTTTATCTGTCGACTTCCTTTCTTTTCAGAAGAATAAGAGTGCGCGGGCACCCAAACTGCTATCATTTTGTGCATTTTGGGTAATGGACTTTGTTAATCCCACATACAAAATACATTTGCTGAGTGATCGCTCTTTTGCTCTGTTTATTGAGTGCATGATATTTTAACACAGGACATCACAACTGACGACAATCATGCCGTGCAACCTGCTTGCAGAAATATAGTCGTCATCTGGTAAACATTAGTATATTTCTCCACAGCGAAACAAAAAATCAACTCTCAGAGGGCTTCTTAAGTAAATCGGCTTTCGCGCTCTCTCAGGCAGCTATTGTGTAGCATGTTGCGTACTTGCACAATATATGTGTATTCTCTGCCCAAATCTGCTAGTTTATGCCGCCGTTCACTGATTACACTCGTACGTCCCTAAAAAAGGTGGAGTTCCGCGTTGTCTACGCTGCTTAGCAGTCAGGAAATTAACCTACTCCTTTGTCTTTGACCACCTGAGAATTTTTTTTTCGAACTTTTCACTCCTACAAAATAAAAGCCTACCATATCGCCGCTTTCTTAATCCTTAAATATACTACAGAACTGGAAAGGCGGCCCCGTATACACTGCCCCAGGATGGCCTCCAACTGAAAACCGTCTCAGTACTCCATAACTATTCTACTCGAAACAGCGACTGCTGGATAATATAAATGTTCAGGTTCGGTTTTTGATATTTCTATGATGTCAGCAATGTGTTCTAGAAAAAATGTGGACGTTTAGTTCCTAGGGTAGCTTTGTAAAGGAAAACACGCGTGTTCTCTTATGGCGTTCGTAAAAGCGTTACTCTTAGGACTAAAAATTTAGCTATTTCTAGACTGTTTGAACCGCCTACTACAGCAAATATAAGGTCTTTTATTTATGGGTTTGTTGTTCCTAATCACAGAGCATGTCGATTTCATAAGAAAGTGAATTCCGGTAAACGGGGTCAGTTCTTCATTACCGACAATGTTGATAACAGCTGAAAACAGTCCGTAAATAATACACTCCGGACTTATATACATTATCAGAGTTAGGCTTCCAGCAATGCAGACAAGGACGATATGATATCCTCTATTTTGGAGAGAACTTTTTGGAAATTTTCACTACTACAAAATAAAAGCCTACCATATCGATGTTTTCTTAATCCTGAAGTATACTACAGAACTGGAAAGGCGGCCTGCTGTAATAGACGACGGACCTTATGAAAAAAAACCATTTTGCTCCGGTTCGCTCTTCAGAATCTCCACATTTTGACTTTTAGTCAGTCACAGATGATGTCCGTTCGTGGAGATCCTCGGCGTTGCGTCAAGTAATCCCCTCTTTCAGCGATACATTCCATCGCAATAGGCGGACATTTTTCGAGAAATCAAAACGGCGGTAACTCAGCAGAAGCAGTCCCCATATTAATTGTTAATGACCCTTCCATATATTTGTGAAAGTGACATGTTTTCCTTGGCCAGTGAAATTTGAGCGGAAGCAGGATACATTTCTACTCTCAGCAGGCTCCTAATCTAACTTACATGATTTAGGTTTTCTAGTAAAGTTGAACTGACACTGCGATGGTTTTCAGTTCGGCCCGTCCCAGCAGACTGCTCAAGCTCATCAACTACTGCGTGTTCCTAATTGAAGGTGACTTGTTCAGACTGAGCGGTAAATTTTTGATGCAGTTGTCAGCATCCTCCCTTTTCTGTGGCTCAGCGTAGGCGAGCGATTCGATGACGCTCAGCGCATAGGCATATCACGGAACTTAGGTTGCCGACCAAACTCATCAATCCTATTCCCCCATTTCTCCCCCTTGTCACGTCCCCTCCCCCTTCTTCCTCGTCATCATCAATTCTATCTCTTTTACTGCTTCTCCTCATCCCTCACATGTTTCTTTTCTCCAGAATGAGAAAAGATGGGGATTAGAGGAAAGTCCACTAGATTATTATTCCTGAGTAAGCATCTTTTGCTGAAAGTTCCATTTGCTAAGCACAAATTGCACGAAAGAAGCCCTGAAGGGCATAAACCGAAAAGAGTGCAGAATCATAGCGAAAGATAGCAACAAACTTTTTAGGACGTTTGTGTAACCAAGGTTACTAGCTGTTAGCCGAAAATATGTTACTTGCCCGCTTGCGGTGGTGGTGGTGGTGGTGGTGATGGTGGTACATAACTGGTTGGTCAAGAGGATCATCAGAACAAGATTTACCGGACCACGCTTGTGAGCCAAAAGCCTGCCAACTGTTCTGGGGTTCCATCATCAGCATTCGGTGCGGAGAGGCTGCCTGGCGCAAGGGACCATCTACCAGTTGGAATACCCAACTATCAATTGCTGAAGGTCATAAAACATCGAATGAAATAATGATATACGCTGTTATGGCATGCGGATAAGCACAGATCAGTGTCCAAAGTCCCCGTATACATCGTCCCAGGATCTCCTCCGACTGAAAACCATCGCAGCAACCCAAAACTATCCTACTCGAAACAGCGACTGCTGGATAATATAAATGTTCAGGTTCGGTTTTTGATATTTCTATGATGTCAGCAATTTGTTCTAGAAAAAATTGTGGACGTTTAGTTCCTAGGGTAGTTTTGTAAAGGAAAACACGCGTGTTCTCTTAAGGCGTTCGTAAAAGCGTTACACTTACGACTAAAAATTTAGCTATTTCTAGACTGTTTGAACCGCCTACGACTGCAAATATAAGGTCTTTTATTTATGGGTTTGTTGTTCCTAACCACAGAGCATGTCGGTTTCATAAGAAAGTGAATTCCGGTTAACTGGGCCAGTTCATCATTGCCGATAAATGTTGATTCCATTTTAAAACGGTCCGTAAATAATACACTCCGGACTTATTTACATTATCGGAGTTAGGCTTCCGGCAATACGGACAAGGACGATATGATCTCCTTTATTTTGGAGAGGCCGAATTGGCCTGTATGCCAAAATGTCCGTGAAGTGGTCTGGGTGGTCCATGCACACTTCCAGGCCATGCTAGTCAACCAGCTGCGAGGGCTTGCGGACATAGGACTTGCCTTTCTGTGTATGTACCGATACCGAGGGCGCGAGGATTGATTTTACGGTGACGGTGACGGAGAAGATTTGGCACAGAGCGAACGTTGGCCTGTCTGGCTGTACGTCGGGAAAGTAAGCAAGCCGTCTGATAAGGCGAATACGGCTTACTTCACCGCTACTCACTGTATATATATATATAAGGTTGTTCGGAAAGTGATGTCCGATTTTTCGACTCGTTTTGAGCGTTGAAAGTAATTGCCATTTTTAGATGTTTTATAAAAAATTTTATATGCCTAAAATTGATGTGAATTCTTTACCGCTTATCTTATAATTTCTTGCACAGCCCAGTCGTGGAACACATACGCCCTTACTAAAGAAAATGAAAAATAAGGAAATACGCTTACCGGTAGGGAAGAACAGGCGAGTTCCAGGAAGCAGATCATAATAATAATAATAATAATAATAATAATAAGAAGAAGAAGAAGAAGAAGAAGAAGAAGAAGAAGAAGCGATCACTGGAACAAGAAGTTTATTGGCTTGACGTTTCGGATCCTTATTCGATCCCATAATCAGAAAAGGTTACAGACAGAGATGGTGGAGACACAAAGGTTGCAGTACGCCAGCAACGCACTATAAATACTACAGTCTTTGTGCCTCCACTGCCTTTATATGCAACCGTCTCTAATGATGCGTTCGAGTGAGAATCCGAAACGTCAAGCCGATCGCATCATCTGTGGCATTTCGCGTCTCCTTGCCCTCCGCCTTTGTCACGCTGCCTTTCTGTCCGCCTCTCACTCCTTGTCGATACGCCGCTGGGACACGCGAGGCTTTTCAGTGGCCTCGCGAGTGCCCCAGTCCAATTAAGGCTGTCCCCCCTCTGATTGGCTGGCCGACGCGGGGATAACGAGTGGCGCACCCACGCGCTGAGTCTCAGCACCTCGAAGGCGGACACAGACAACAACTTGCGTGGAGAGCGCGCTCGCGGCGACTGCCTACAGAGCCTTTGTGCACGCACTACCAAAACAGTAAAGGTTGTACAACTCAAACCGTCTTCCGTAACTTTTGATTGAGAATCGTCGTCTTGTCGACCACACTACCTTCGACACATCTTCTTCTTTTGAAATACGTTTAGTTGCCTTGCTTGACTTCAGACTCAGTCATAATGCCCCCCAAACACGGGATAATATCAAAAGAGCACGGGGAGGAGTGTTCACAAGTAATTGAACAGGGCGAAGATGGGGCCAAAAATTCTCCAGTGGCAATGTGAACCTTGGAGATAAAGAAGGTAAGGGGCGACCATGCACTATTGACAATGCATGTTTGAAAGCAACTGTTGAAGAAAACCCACGTTCTGGTGTCAGAGCAATGTCCGACGCACTTGGTGTCAGTATTTCAACGGTGTCCAACCATCTGATGCAAATTTGTGGTGTGAAAAAGCTCGATAGATGGATCCGACATGAGCTCGATGGGCAGCAAAGAGTTCGGCATTCTGGAGCGTGTTCAATGCCTTCCCCCTGCGAAAATAACCATTCGTTTCTTGATCGAATAATGACGCATGACGAAAAGAGGATCCTTTATGATAACCGTAAGCGATTAGGGCGATGGCCTGATCGTTACAAAGCCCTCAAACATTTCCCAAAATCAAAGATGCATCAGCAGAAGACTATGGCGACACTGGGGTTGCCTGCTATCAGTGCTGTCCGTTATAGTTTTCTCGAGGCTAATAAGAACACCATGTCAGAGGTTTACTACAAGCCTCCCGAAGAAATGCATTCTGACTTGGTAAAATGAGACCTGCAATAGCGAACTAATGTGACCAATTCGGTCTCTCGACAACGCACGTACGTAGGTTGCCAGGATAATACTGAGGAAACTCAATGACTTCGGATACGGGACTTTGTCACATCCTCCACATTCTGTCCATCTTGCGTCCACTGAACACCAATTTTTCATGAATTTAGAGGCTTTTAAACAAAACGTTCAAGAACAAAACTGAGTTGAAAACTAGATTCGAGGATTTCCTAGCATCAAGTTAGTGAATTCTTATTCGACGACGCATAACTGAGCTTGTTCATCGACGGCAGAGATGCATAGATGTTGAGGGATCATACGGTGGCTAATTTCAACATGCTGTTAAATGTTTCAAGAATAAATACTTGTTTCTGAGATTAGCCGGCACTTTTCGAACAATCTTTTAAGTTCCGACTCTGCAGCCATCACATAAGTCGAAAACAACTAGGGCCGACTTAACTCCAAATCGGAAATAACTGATTAGCGTGCAGATCACACTGATGGATGCATTTGAACTGCAATCGTTTGGCCGTGGTGACCTAGGGGCACAGGCGTATTTGTTAGGCCGTTCAGCTGTGAAAGCGTGGGCGGTCCACTCATACAATGGGCCACCAGACGCAGGTCGATAAAAATGCTTGAGAAGATGGTTTAACAGTTATGACAGTGGGTGAGTATGATCAAGCTTGTAGCGGTGGTTGACCAAAGAAGGTATCTGCCAGGGAAGGCAGAAAGCTACTGAGAACCATCGAGAGCTACGCCATTCTCGTCCGCTAAAGCATTGGACATATTCCGTCAGTTTAGGCGCCTTTTCGCACACACGGTTAATGGTTGAGCCTGCTCGATCTCAGGAGGAGGCGTCTAAAACATATATATGCGCTAATTTGTCGGTGGATGAACAACATTTGAGTGGTCGAATGGCAAACGACACAAGTAGTGGTGAACAGCTTCGCCTACGTATTGCAGTTTCGTGAGATTTTAGAGAAAAGTCGGCAAAACTGCCGCGATGAAATGTACTTATCCCACTGTCCAGGGTGGTGGAGCATCACCTAACCTGCGTTAAAAGTTAACTCATGCTTTTACATCGGAATCTTGGTAATAATAACTGCCTTCAAATACAGTGTAGAAATCTACTGCCAGTCATAACAAGACTGGATAAGGCGGTGTTGTAGGTGACGACACAGCAACTCATTGGACAGGAAATATTTACGACTTGAAAAAGGCCAAGAAGGTACGGACACTTTCGTGGTCACCACGACCGCTGGACTCGAATCCGACTGAGTAAATCTGGGAATATCTGAAAGAAAAAAAAATTATTCGGGGATGGTCTCCATCCGAGTTTGGATCTTTGAAATGTGTTTTGGTCAATACCTAGAATGAACTGCCTATTAAATTTGTCAGTCAGCTAGCCGAAAGTTTAACTCCTCGAGCGAGAATGGGGCTTCTGCCTATGACATCTTTGCTGCGCCCAGGAATCATGTGATCACAGCTCTCGAGTGTCAGAACATGAGCACGTTCAGTCCTGAAGATATTCAATCAAAGACGCGCGCAGGCCCGGCGCCGGCCGGGCGTAGGGGCCTCTGACCGCCAGAGTTTCTGTAAAAAAGGCAAAACGGCTACTGCTGTCTTTCCTCTTCTCCAAGCTGCAACTGAGCTATCATTATTGTTGCGCTGTGAGTTCACTCACTACTTTAGACGCCATAAAAGCATGCACTGGGCATTAGTGAAGTGATAGCTGGAAGTAGTGGGAATGCGAGATTTTTGTGTGGAATTCATTAGGGTGCCTTTTTGTGGTAAAACTGATTCCCAATTTTACTATAGTTGTTTAACTGAGAAGCAATTATTCCCTTAGGCAAAAGCATGGGGAGGAACAGGTTTGCCCTATTTTCGGAAATTTTTCGGAAGTAGTGTGAATGATAAATAAGCAGCGATATTTTAAACCGTTCAGGGATGTCGGTTATAGAGAGCAAACCCGCTCCAGAATTTTAAAATGGCATGTGCTTGATTCAAAGTCAGGGATGACCTCAGGGGAATTTTGACTTCTCTGGGGGTCGTAACGGCGCTGCTTAAGCAAAATGTTAAGCGCGCATGGGTTGGTCTGAACTCACCAAGCACCCTGTGGTTGACAGAAATGCATAAGCAGACGAACGGCTACAAACCACCCTTCTCAAATCCCTGAAACAGAGGGGGGTGGGTTAATTTCGCTGTGTGAATACTTGTCTTGATTTTTCTGGGTTCGTATTAACAGATATGCCTCATATTTGTCCATTTGTTAGGCAGTCGTTTAGGCCACAGCATGATAGCCAAGATTATTTCGAACAGATATGGTTGCAATGGCACACGCATTTTCAGTCTTCATATCTGTCGTATTAATTGTTAACCTAAGTACATGATACCGAAAACGTTCTTGTTAGTTGATTCACCTTGAGCTTCCATCTGCGATTGCAGTTCCAAAAAATGAGCCTTATACCGTCATTCTTCAACAATTATGGAGATTAGAGCACTGAGAAATGTCAGTCACTTCGAGACCGTTGCCTGCACTGATCTCCCTTTTATACACTGGAATTTTAACGTCTAGCATCGCCTGCAACCAAAGCCGCTTACAACAAATTCACTCTGGACTTTAGTGCGTGGCCTATTTAACCTCGAAAAGAACTATGGCCTTCTGCCAATGAATATTATCCACTTCTGATCATGTGAGTTCAAACATTTCAATATTAATTTTTTATCGCTTACCTAGTGCTGAGTGACTGCTACAATCGCCTTCACTCGAAACATCCAGATGCTTCGACAATTTGGCTAGCAGCGTCTCGCATGCGGATCCACATTTGATACGATTCGTTTGGTCAGGAAAAAACGTTTAGCATAGTAACCGGACAAATAATTGCGATGGTATTAACTCCACTTGCACACACGCCCTTGAGTTTTCTGTCCGGAGACGCACGTTACCTGGTCTCGATATTTGCAAATTAATGTGTAATTTCGCCTCGTCAAATTATGATACGTAGCGCTTGCTTGTGCAAAGTCACAGCGTCGACAGGATGACACATCTTGTTTATGAAAATGGTATCGAATGTTTCAAATTATTGCACTGTGTGCAACATGACAGCGTCTTTTCACTTTCTTTACTTTTTTTGTCAATCGCTTAAGAATAATCCCACAGTTTAATGAAGAGAAAACTGGTTTCGAATGCGGTCTTCATCAGTCCGAGAGGTTTATCTATTTTTGATAACTGAACTCCACCATAAAGTTAACTTTGCATTCTTGCTAAAGCGCTTCAACGTCATCACAGGGAAAAGCCTTTTTTAACTATGAGGACTGAAACTTTCGCTGTACTGAGGGAAAACCTGTAGTTAGGTCCATCAGCAAATGCCAAAAACGCAGTATTAACAATCCTTGGTTGGTCCTGCTCGTGATTTGTCAAACGTTGTTTCATTCACCACAAGCATGGCTTAGCTTGAAGTGCTGCAAAACTTTCGAGTGCAACTTCAGTTTCTTTTAAACGTTATCGTATTGTGAATCCTTAAAAATCTCTGTTGCTTCATGACCTTGTCCCCCGGCTGTTCCAGGTAACTTCAGCTGTGCGGTTTCTAGGTTTGTCTTGGTGTTTGATGCGAAAACATGAAAGTGTCTTGTAGAAAATGACCGTTTTAGATTGGTAACTTGTACTGCCAAACCCTGTTAACTGGGCTGCATGCGCGACACATTTCAAGGGCTTGAATTTCGTTTATTGTTTGGAAATGAAACTCGCTGACCGACTTGCTGACTTCTCGCGTAGCCACGCCAGAGACGTGTCCACTCCCTCTCAGCGTCGTTACGTAGTGCTCACCACCATAAGGGTTTTCTTACAGATTCTGTCTTTCCGACTAATTACCTGGGAATTGTCACATCATCCATCTTACTTAAAAGGGGCGGTTTTGCGGTCTATTTTCCACGGACTGCGGGCTGTTTTCGCACGCTATACCGACGGGTGGAAACTCATTGCAGCACGCCAGCCGCCAAACTGGACGAGATAAAGCTCTTCAGAGCCAACGGCTATCCGCAGGCATTCACTGAACGGAGCCGAAGGCGCCTAAAGAAACGGGATGAAGAGCATAGCTAGTCAACCTCGTGGCGGAGCATTCCGTACATAAAAGGGGTCTCCGAAGCCGTGGCTCGATCACACGCGCCACTCGGAATAGGTATTGCCCACAGGCCTGACTCGACAACCCGCCGACAGGTGATGCAGACAAAAGATCCGATCCCTAAACAGGCGAGGTCGGCCATCATCTACCGACTTCAATGCATCTGCGGAAGGTGCAACTACGTCGGGAAAATCGGCCGACGGCAGCAAACACGAATTCACGAGCATGAGTTGGCCTCGCGAAGGTTGGACCCAAGGTCGGGCGCAGCAACCCATGCCGCGCAAATGGGACACATCTTTACCTTCGAGGCCGTTGAGATTTTATGCCGGGGCGATGATCATACAGAAAGGCAATTGCAAGAAGCCCGGATGTCCACCGACTGCCATGTCAACCGCCACATCAATTTGCCTCCCCCCTACCTGACTTTCCGAACCTTCTTAACGGGGGACAGTCACAGCGCGGGACAATCGGGGCCGTCAGTCATCTCCGCGGCCGACGAGGGTGATTCAGGTCACGGAGACATGCGGGTTGGATGCAGCCACACAGGCGGCATTGGTGGGTCATGCACTGAACAAATTGTGCCATAGAAGGGGAGTTGTCTGCAGATGGCTGTACGAAACAACTCTTCAAAACGTCAGACCTCCAAAAAACCCCTCCTGGTGAACGGCTCCCCTTCTTTTGATATACCGTCAGGGAATCGCATTTTCACTACTATTGAAATACCAATAGTGTTCTTTACAAGTGTAATTCGAAAAACTATACAGCCAACCGCACAAGAAGCATTACAATTATCTTCAGAAGGGACAATTAGTCCAGCGGGTACTTCAACGCTGCCTCCAAAAGCTCCGGACAAGCGACCTTACTCATGAAAATCAGTCCCCTGGGGACCCACAGTAAGAGTATGGTGCTCGAAACAATACACTAGTGACTTGGAGCAGAGAAACAAGGGTTCCACCGATTGGAGGACCGCCGTACGCCCTATTTTTGGCTGAGCAGCTACTCCGGCTGTCTCGTAAGTGGCTAGCGGTTGATAGAGATTCGCAATAATGTCAGCTTGAAGATGTCGCTTGATGGCTTCTCCACAAATTGTTAACGTGCGGGTTGAGAAAACCTTTGAAATGTTCGGCCATTGCTCTCCAGAATCTGCAACTTCTCCGACAGTATGGTTGTTCCATCTGGACTGAGCAGTGGCGCAGTCTCCTTGGCTTGCAAACCGTAGGCCTCTTTGGTGGTCATAAAAAAATTTTTACCGCTGTCATGGCAGTGTCACTCTCACAGACTGTGGGAGGCACGGGTATGGGGACGGGGTCGAGTGCTGTTTCACTTATTCTTTCGAATGTATCCTGCGCGTCTGCACATCACAGTCAGTTTTCTAACCGCATGGTTTACCAATATTTTCTAGTCCCTTGTCCCAGAAGGGGCAAATGTGAGAGACCTTAACTAGGGCTCTCAAACTTCACTGCGGGTCACAACTCTACTGCAGTCGATGGACGTACAAAAATAGTCCGAATCGCCACGGGGTTTGCGTATCGCCCCTCTGCATCGCATTAGGTTTTAGGGTGACGCGGGAGGATGGGGACTAGTGCATGGATTATCGGATGTGCAGACACATCCATGCTCGTCAGAACTCCTCATTTGATTTAGTGCACCGGTCAAGGACGGTCATTGGGCTGTAGCCACCGTGCTGAACACTTCATGGAGCCGCATATGAGAGGTGGGTGAGAGATCGTGGCGAGGTAAAAGTACTCACCAAGGTAACCGGTGCGTTCAGCGGGGACCGCCAGTATACTGTCTATCACTATACGCTACGACCGTTGTCGTGCCTGATCTAACCAGCGTAGAGGGAGTTGCGTAATCACGTGGTAATCGTCGGCAATGTATTTGTGACAGGAAGCACACTAGTTCGCAGATTACTGAAGTTGAAATGGCAGAAGGGGATGCCGGACACGGAAGTTATGGGACGGACCGAAATTCGCAACATCGACACCACGCTGAGGGAACTGTAACTGCAATGGGGCGGCCATCTGGTGGTAATGGATGACGCTCGTCTACTAAAACGACTCTTTTACTAAGACGTCACTGCGGGTGCTCGCCGACCGGGGGGAAAAACGGCGCTAAAAAGACATTTGGCGGAACTCTCTGGAGCAATTGCAGATTGATCCGGAGACCTTAGAGGGTCTCGCTCAGAACGGACCCACCTGGAGGAAGGCAGTGAAGACTGGCGCAGCCATCTTCGACGCAAAACGGATCGCCGCTGCCAAAGCCAAAAGGGCTGTTTGCAAGTCCCGGACATTTTCGATTCGCAACATCGCCATTCAGTCCCACCCAATGTGTCCGCACTGTCAACGAACACTCCGCGCGGATCGGCCTCGTCGGTCATCTTCGCACCCAATACACCAACCGCCCGGCAACCGCTACTGCTGTCTCCACGACTGCTCCTGTTCCAACATCCATGTCGACCATGACGGTGCTCACCATCGGAACCGTTTTTTCTAATCCCTCTGCCGTACTGCCGTCGATCACCGTCACTTCCATCATCTCTGCTGCAATCGCCGCGACGACGACGGACGCCACCCCCACTATCACCCCCACCACCGACCGAAACGCTCCTGACGCCCTGTCAACCACCAGGACAGTCACCAACACCATCCCCACCTCCAGCGATGTGGACGCGGTCACAACCTGTCCTCACTGCGACCGCGCATTCACCTCACACATAGACGTGGTCAGTCACTGGCGTGTCCATTGCACAGAGACAGGCGAGCCAGTTCCTGGAGAAACAACATACACTCGCTGAATCTGCCCTCGTTACCCTTATTGTCCATGCACATTCATTCACCATATGGGCCGGCTCGGTCCAATCAGTGTCCACGACAGCGGAATTAACCGCGGTACCGATACACCTAGCAGACCTTGCACATCCACCCTCCCCAACCCAATTATTCCCAATCACTCAGCGCACCCAGCATTCACGGCAGCAGCAGCAGCAGCAGCAGCAGCAGCAGCAGCAGCAGCAGCAGCAGCAGCAGCAGCAGCAGCAGCAGCAGCAGCAGCAGCAGCAGCAGCAGCAGCAGCAGCAGCAGCAGCAGCAGCAGCAGCAGCAGCAGCAACAGCAACAACAACAACAACAAAAATAACAACAACACCACTACCACCTCCGAGGCCGACTGTGCAGCTCCCGATCTATCTTGCGCACACTGTCACTGCACGCATCGGCCTGGTCGGCCACTTGCGAATCCATCACATTGAGACAGGCGAACCAATGCCTAGAACACCCACATACACCACAAACAGTTGCTTCAACTGCCCGAATTACCCTCGCACATTCGGACACCGCATGGGCCTAGTAGGCCACATGCGCACTCATGACAACCTGCAGGGAATCATTGCAGACACGAATACATTAACACACACTCTCCCATCAACACGTACATCACGCATACAACCCTTCGAAATCCCACAACAGCGGATCTTCTGACATTAGTGGGAAGTGTGCTTTTTGGCCCCTTCCTCCGTGCAGCTCCTCTGCTGCATGAGATATCGGGGCATTACATCATCCTTGTCTGTGAAGTCCTAGTGTGTGCGTTTGGGGGACCAGGTCGTGCACGTGACATGCGCGGTTGTGTCGGCCACCGCGCCCATTCACCGAGCCTGTTGATTAGCCGGCTCGGACAGCGGCTGGGGTGTGGGAATGGGAAGAGAGAGTGAGGTCGACGACTCAGCGCACTTTCCTCGTTATAAACAATCTGACGCGCTTGAAGCTATCACGGTACGCTAAAAGCCGTGGCTTAGAAGGTTGCCAACTGACCAGATGACTTGGACCTCTGAGTCGGCCTAGTGTGTGTTTGTGTGGGGTGGCGGACTGGTGGTCTAAGAGTCAGGCAACTAAAGTTTATTCTTAATGTGGCCTCTATGGCACCCCACCTAGTGAAATCCGAACCGGGTGTGGCGGCACGCCCAGGGGCGGCTCCGGCCGCGCCAGCCATCACTTTTGTTGATGTTGATTAAAGCTCTGTTCAAGTGTTTGTTGCGCACCAGGGAGTGTGGTGGTACGCCCAGGTGTGTGTCCGACCATGACAGTCACCTGCGCCCTCTCCCGCCTCCGGTCTTCTTGACTATATTTTGGCACTGGGCCTAGGTGGGAGAGGGGGGGGGAGGAGAGAGTGCGGCAGATGTTGCGATAGTCTACTACCACTGTAAACTAATTCACGCACAAATCACCGTGCCTGCTCTCACTGTGCTGTAGAGCCCACGGTGGACATCGCTGGTCGCGACGGTCAAACTACCATGTCATTTGCAAGAGGTTACGTTTGTCAGTGTAGTGTCGTACGATGGCCATCCAGTTGCACCGACGAACCGAACTTGACAATACAACTGCAACCTGCGTCCCCGTCCAGTGCGCCCTACACGCGCCACATTGTTGACCCATATCTCACACAAAGTACGAGTGCAACATCAACAGTTTATTCTTAAACTTGCCAACCTGCCCTTTAATTGGCGATTGATGTTGTCTCCAGACTCTTTGAGTTATTTCTAACCGGAAAAACATACCACAAGCGTTTTGTTGTTAAGAACACAGTTTACGATTTCGTCGAATTTAAAATGCTTATTTTTGTACACGAACAGACTGTTTTAATTAGCCAGTCTTTAAGAGGACGTCACCTCCGGAAATTGACCATGTCCTACTCAACTAATTTGTAACAATTTCAGAATAATTACTTTCAACTTACCAAACCGGACATAGTCAAACGCACTCGTCTCACCACAACTGTATTAGGACGTTTTACGATTGTCGGTGTCTTCCCATAACGCCCGTAGAAGGTTCCCAACGTAAATTCCAAATAATCCACCGGTCAATAGCAGATTCTATACGATTTGTCAGCCTCCAAGCTCTGTTTCCGGTAGAAATAGCTGTGTGAAACTGAAGAACTCTGGTTGGAACAGCTCAAAGGAATTAAGGAGAAAACGGAGATTCGGTCTTCCAAAAACGCTTGCATTCACGCATGCATTTCGACGATGCTGTGAACTAAGGTTATGCACTCAATAAATGTGGCTTTGCTCTGCTGCTACATAACATGTTTAACTATGTCTAATTATGAAAATTAAAAGCCCATTCGGCTGAATGTTTTTTCTCAACGGCCGTTTCCTGTACTGCAATGCAACTGCATCCGCCTGAGTGCCGTCTCTCGGCAAGCACGACTTATGGATTTTTTTGCACTGACGGTCATATCATCTGACAAATCCAGCGAAGTGCATTCATTTGCGAAACCGTGCCCATATTGAACCGCGACCTCCTGGGTCGTTCGATGTTTTCCAACCGTGGTCGGAGGCGAACCGGCTAGGAATGAGTTTCATCCATTGGCGTATGGTCCGTAATGGCCGTCTATCGTCCCCGCAAGACCTTTGGGCGACTCGTGAGAATACGCCGATTTGCGGTGCGACGGTCGAATTGTCATGTCAGTTTGCAATACAGGCAGGCAATTCTTCTGTCAGCTCCCTTGTCCTTGGAAAATGCCCCCAAGGAGTGCGTGTTGCCTGGTCCGGAGGACCTGATTAATGGTCATGTCCACGTCTGACTAAGCCGCGCACACGAATACGCGTTACTCTGCCCCTGATTGGTTCTGGTCACCCGGTTGTTGTACGTTTGCACCAATCATCTGCGTCGAGACATGAGCGTATACGAACGCGAGCGGAGTCATCAATCGGCATTCGCGCTCTGATCGGCTGGTGCGAGGTGGTGCCCTGCTTTGAATAGGTTCATAATTTCAGGTAATTATTTTTACATGTTGATAGGAATTTCGTTCTATTTGTCGATATTTGAGTGCAGTCTCTGGGCTTCTTTTCCACAGGTAATCGTGGTCACTTATGCCTCTATCCACAGGGTAGTTTTGACTAAAAATTGACGGCCTAGCAATTCCCTTAGATAGTAATATAAACTCGCCTCCCATCCAAGGTTACTGTCGGGTTGACCGGTTTTCGTCTACTGAGGAAGCATAATGATGGACAGGAAACTTTGAAGTAAACTGTGAATTTTGTCGATTTTACAGTCCTCTAGCACGGAGTTAGCGTGTAACTGTACTTAGCTATACGATGTTTGCAGCTTATCTGCAGTTAGGGGTTGAAAATAATTGTTTACATAACTGTGAACTGCTAGCTTAGAGGACATACTGGGTGGAGACAGTCATGCGAAATAAAACTGTTGTATGATAGCTTTTGGCCGCAAACGTACCCTAAAACTAGTTTATAATGCAGCACTTCGTCGTTCATTAACCGCACACGATAAAGCCAAATGTACTTTTCTGTTTAGCATTAACGCCTAGTGCTGCCACCAAACGCAGCGTGCCTTCGTCATCAACAGTGCCAACCAATCTTTACAGTATGAACAGTCCTTTCACTCTAACTGTCACTAATGGTTCAGAAAAAAAACCTTTAGACGAACAATTTCGCTGAAACCACCTAAACTAGCTCTATAATCCAGCGTTTAACCGCCACAGTACTATCAGATTCAGGACTAATGAACACAAAAGCGAATTCACCAAGCCGTAATGCGAACTCGATGGTCTGAACGGAGGTAAAACTGCACATTTAAGGCTCAGATTTTAAGGGTACCTGAATGCGTTTAACTAGATTGCAGCTGCTAGGACCATCGTCGAGAAGGCCTCGAGAACCCAACAGGCAGATTGAAAATAACTCTCAGCCGCCTCCAATTTAAATTGCTGCAGGAGGCAACTTGCCAAGGTTTGTTTCTGTTAAGTTTTCGTCTTTGCCTGTTTAGTTAGCAGTGGCGAGTGAAGCCGGAAAAAGTAGCTTGATTGCCTTGTAGCCGCCCCTGAAATCGCCCCACAGACCACCTATAACAGGGGTGCTTTTCCGATATCTTGGTAGTACTCATCGAATATTTACTGGTTTATTCAGACTAAATCACCGTTAAGCAGGAACAGGCTATTAATGTAATAGATTCAGTATTCAGTCCCGCTTCCTGTTACCCAACCGTTGATCTGGCGTCTTATTGATTCACGTATTCCTCTTTTCCCTCTCATTGCTTGCCTATAATGTCCTAGTTTGTTATGGAGTAATATGTGTGTGTGCCTAAACGCACTATGAGGTCAGCCTTGTTCTCGATCCTCTCTTGTACACGCCAGTGGTGGGATTATGAAGTTGGACCCAATGCCCGGCGTGAGTAGGAAGGCTCCTACGGCATGTGCGACATACATACTGACAATAAAGGCTCACGCGGACTTACTACGGTCCGATCACCGCGTGCCGGTGTTTGCATTTTTTGACCCAGCGTGGAAAGTAAAATTCGGAGAGAGTAGCTATAGGCCAGCCCAACAGAAGCAGTCATTCATTTATCCAATAGTTTCCCGCAAAATACGGCGCGCCTTCTTGAACGACTGGTATCGGCTGCGTTAAAAGAGGCTTTATACCACAACACCCGCATTTGCTCCTCCGTTTTGCTCCTTTATGGTTTAACCGTTCCTGCTCTGTCCTTACTCCTGCCTCACATAGACGAATCTTCCTTACCTGCACGCAATGCCCCTCTGCGACTACGCAAACTTGGAGACCTTGGTGGAGAACGCAGAGGACAAGTTTTTTGACATCTTTGGCGAAGTGCCTACCGTGCGTGTCGCCGCTCCGGGCCGAGTAAATCTGATCGGCGAGCACACGGACTACAATAAGGGCTATGTCCTACCCATGGCACTGCCAATGTTCACAGTAATGGTGTCTCGTGAGGCAGAAGGCAATAAGTGCAGCATCCACACGATGAATGAAGATATCAGAGAAGAGAACACAGCTGTCTTCAGCGTGCCCTCAGCTATGGACATGCCTGGGGAGAAGGTGGAGAAGTGGCCGACGTACATCAGGGGCGTCATTTCGACCTTTCAGCGTAGGTTTTCTGATTTACTTTCAGTCTGGAATTAACAGCAGTAGCCTTCCACAATTTTTGTACTTCTATCAAGAAGCCGAACATGGGACATAATTGATCTCTGCTCCAGCATGCTTTAAGTGGTCTCATAGGTGCCGTTTCGCCAATTTTAGCTATAAATTTATCTTGCTATCAGTGCAACTGCTCTGTACCGCTTTTGTCTACTTACAAAAAGTAACTGACTTTCAGTTATTGCTTCGTTTGGATAGGTCGGTCATAATGCAAACGATTTTTGACCGCATGGTGAGAACAAGTCATGGGGTCACGAACTCGAACGCCGAATCTGCCTAGCCGTAGGTCCCACTGTACTTCATCACGGAGGTTTCCCGAGTGATCGGGCAGGGAGTTGCCTAGCCTGTATAAACCAACTTTTTCTCGGATTTTGCAGTGATTGACTCGCGTTTAAACTTTTGACATTTCCAGCCAAAACTCCGAAATCTGATCTAAATGACCAGTTCAGTTCCACTCTCGGTTTGTCTTTAAGCCGTTCTTCAGTATTTATTTCTCGTCAATAATTGACATTCATCGGGGAACCACTGCCTCGGTTCGAGGGCCAAGCAGAGCAAAACTGTTCCGTCTTTCTGTCAGGTCACCGTTTACACGCAGTTGGGATGTTTCCAGTTGCAACTGACAAAATGTTGACCGGCATTTCAGTCCGCCGAGGGTTGGAATTCAGCTTCCTCCTGATCGACTGACACGGCTTCGGAGATAGCCACAAATATGGGTGACGGACTCCCAAGGAATACAGTTTCCAGGTGTGTCGGAAATAACGTGTTGCCAAAATTTGTTGTAGAAAAACACAGCTGCCGAGGCGCACGGTATTTCAGATAACACCGAGTTCGAAGATGCCGAAATGCTCACCGTGTGAGTCGCGAGCTGCTCGAGTCATGGTTCTGTGGCTTTCAGTATACTGACAAACACGATTACTTCCCCTGCATAGTCGGTGCCGAGACTGCTTGGGCGGAGTAATTAGTCGGGGGAGGAGAACTCGGGGGAACAATGTTTCCAGTACCGGTGTCGGTGAGCTAAATTGCTGAGTCATTATCACGCCTATATTCAACGCCATTGATGAAATTTTGACGATGGGCGACTCGGATGCGGGCGAGAAGATGATCATCGCGCCAAGCACGGACGCCAGCGATAAATTTGAAAGCTACTAATTAAGATGGACTTGTGATGCCATTACCTTTATTTTTTACCTGTATCTAATTACAAGTTATAATGTGGATCCAAAACGTCAGGCGATTCTGTCTTATTCCAGCAGTCGCATCTTTTTCTCGTCAACTGCTTTCTGGAACTCACCTGTATCATCAATCGTCGGGTAGTGTATCGGAAAAATAACGAAGCAGATTATTGTGCGGAATGCCTGCTGCCAGGTTTGCCTATGCAGATATTATACTGTTATGCCGCCTAAGTTGGTGGTACTCGGTTCAAGTTGTTGTGCAAATTTAGCTGCCGAGTCCCAAGAGTCGTGTCCTAAAACTTTTTATTCAGGCCTTCACATTGATTTCTGACAAGATAAAATGCTTTCTATGAAACGTGATTTAGAGAACACAAGATTCATTTATGGAGAGAAGCAAAGTGACACACTCCTGACAACATCAAGCCTGCAAGCTTATGAATATTCTCTTACATTGTGGCGCGCGCCAGGAAATAAGTTAAACTGGAATGCAAGAGAGCAAATTCTGACCCCCGTTAATCCAGGTTAAAAGTAGGTCAAACTCTTGCATTACCCAGCGAAAACGACTTGCTCGCCCCCTCCTCCTCCTCCCCCTCCCCCTTCCCCTCCTCCTCCTCCTGACCTGAAGCAGATGCCATGTTCGCGGCTAAATGTGGCAGGCGGGGAGTTCGGAGTGTGCTGGAATAACGAATTTTGAGGGCTGGTGTCGAGCAGAATATGAATTCGCTGGTAGTCCTCTTCCGCCATTGTGATCAGTTATGTAGCACATACAATTTGACTGTATAATTCTAGTGCATTTGGCTAGTTTTCGTGGCCTCGGGTCTTCGCTCCAGTTAAGAATTTCACCTCTCAGTCTTTAACCTTTATTTACTGCCAACATTTACGACATCAGAACCGCATACGTATCGCCAATATCATGGAGTATCATCATTTATCTAGGTCTTTATTGGCCCATTGTCACCCTCGATCTGTCTTTATTATTTTTGCCAGTATACGGCGGTCACCGACCTCCCAGTTTTGACGCCGTTATTGCCAGCAGTGTGCCTTTGGGATGTGGACTTTCCAGCTCGGCAGCCCTGGAGGTTGCCACCCTTCGCGTCTGTCAGGCCTTCACAAACTTCACCTCCTTAAGCGTAAGGCCACTGTTTGCCACCTTCCTTTTTATGCTATTTAGCCGTTGCTGAACTCCTGCTTGGTCTCAAACCAATCAGGGCTGCCTATTTCTGCTGTTGAAAAACGCGCCATTTGCTGGTGGAATTTCGGCCATATGCCCCATCGCGAACTATCCCTTTGGTGGATTTCCATGGAACTCCATGGACAGATCTGGCGTGGCCGCACAGCAGTAGCGACTAAGTGCCTATTTATGAAGATTATATAGGTTTGCAGAGCAGCAAACGCGTCAATAGGGGCTTTCATTTTATGCGCCGAATGGATTAAGGAGTTTAAGGCATCTAGGGAGGAGTTGGACAGGAATTTGATCATCGGAGCGAACATTTTATTCATTTGCCGTTTCGAATCCATCATCCAAAAGGGCAGAAAGTAGCAACCGATGCATAAATGTGCGGAATTTATTGGATTCAGTAACAACTCAATACAGGCCACCTAAAATTGCCAGCATTCCCACACATCGCCCATGTTTAAGCGATGGTTGGCTGATCTCTCGCATTCCTATAGTTAGTGGTCATTATTCCATCGCCGATGGTGATGATTACTACATTAATTGCTCGGTCAGCTGGTCCTCCAGTTCTGTGCCCCGCGAATCCAACGTACAGAAGTTGACACACGAAAAGTGAATATGGAATCGTTGTCAGCGCGAGTCTTGCAAACATCATTCAGTCCTTTCAAGGCCCTCCAGAAGCACGTGCGGACTGGCTAAGTGGGCTGTTTTGATGTCTCGGACATCCGACCACCGATCCAGACATCACGGTCTGTTCGTTAACACAACTTTTTGGGGAAACTAAATGGGTTAAGTCTCCTGCTCAACGGGGTCATAGCGTATTTCGTGTGCACATCTCATTTTGCTTCACTTCCCCAGGATCTGGCAGTTCGAGATTGTGGAATTACTCCCGCGAAGCAAATGCGATCGGACGGCGAATCCCCCCGCACACGCCTAAATCCTCCAGCTGGGGAAGCTGTCTCAAGACATACTTGACACTTTATGGTACGATTTAAGTGTAGGTAAAGACATATCGGCGGGGTCGTGAACAAAGTAGTCTTGTAACGGTCTCTCAACCTCATAGATTGAAGTTTCTGGCTCGGTGTGCGGATAATACCTTCGTCATCATGGAACAAAATTCAGTGTTTGTATTAACAAAACGTCTTAATGCCGTCTTTCCAGGCACGTAATTCGGTATGATGGGGCAGACAACATCCTTCACTGTCACAGAACTTTTCGTGGCCTAAAAACTAAGGTGTCCAGGAATACGACAGATACAACGCACTTATAGATGCGTTTCTCCGAGGTGCCCCGTTGGCGCCTTGAGAGGAGCTGCTGTGAGCCCAAGGAGGGACTCCCTGAATTACAATGCGTTTTACGAGTGTTCAGGGCGATTGACTGCATGCGCTATTTGGTTTTCTGTTGGCCTTACTTGTTGACAGAAACCGCGGGCTGCCTCCTCATGCCATTCGGAGTTTGGTTTGCACATTGACCGGAGACAACAATAAGTAGCTAAGTGATGAGGCCGAAACCCAGCTGGAGCGACATTTATGGCCTGGAGTCGTTTATTGGACTTAGTGCAAAGCAAACCGGGCGCGCATGATCGAACTCACATCAACAGTGAGGAGGGAAGACGTGCGCACGCAGATCGCGGATCTTTCGGTGACACCCGGTCACACCTATTTCCCAAGGCCGAAGTCGCCGTAAGGGGTGACGGCTCCGTTGGATGTTAGCTGTTGCAGTCATGGTTCTCCAACCACCAGTCCATCAACGAGCGGAAAGATTTCTCTCACCCCTTCCTCCCCCTATCCGGTGCCGGGACTCCGTTTGGACGGAGTGATTAGTCACGGTGGGGGGAGGGGGGGTGTGCGGATGCGCATCATCTACAGTTACATAATTGATTGGCCAAATTATGGGGTAAAGGGGGGTCATGTCAAGCCAGGACACCGGCGATGTGATCGTGGCAGTCAACGCTTCGTCCTTATCGCGTCGGATACATACCTCTGCGACGTATGCGAAACTTATATCGTTGTTAGGTGTGTGGTGGTGTGGCAATTGCATGCTCTAAAGACTGTGCCCTCTGTGCGTCTACCAAATTTTACCGTTGCTGTCTCAGATGACGAGTTTGACAGTTAATCTGAAGTGTTATGCGAGTTAAATTCCTGTTTTAAGGTTTATGCGCGAGTGGCACTTGCGTTGATTTCCCTTCCTGTGATGTTTCTGGACGCATTTTCCTGTGCGCTCCCAGGAAATCCGTCGTCATTTCGGCGCCTCAAATAACCATACATGTTAGTGCTGCAGTAGAGCGGACAGTAATCACTCATAACTACCTGTGGCTATACAGTTTACACCTCCACTTTGAAAAATTGACCAAAATCCCTGAACAAGTCCCCGACCAGGGAATATTGCGAAATTTGCACTTTTCAAAAACAGAGTATATAACATCATGCTAGTTCATGCATTATGACTGACCAAATTTCCACCGAGTCCTTTCGGGTTAGTCATTGGTACCCTACTATCCAACCATTTAACAGCTAGCCTAATCTGTCTTCCTCAGGTCTTCACATAAAGGCCTGTGCAAGCAGGGTTGTCGTTGGATTAACTTAGTTATAATGAAGCCGTGCCGTCAAAAATATTATCGCGAGGGGACATGTACTCGCCCGGTTTGTCGTTAAGCTGCAGTCAGATGCCCTTGCAGGTATTCTCATTGGAACAGGTTGTGATGTAGAGGAAAATACCGACAAGGACACGGGAGTTTGAACAACCATTGCTGGCGCGACGAGGTTCAGATGTTTTCTAACCCGTAGAATGAACCATTTTTGCACTGTCGATGTCCTCAATGGTAGCCTCGCCGGTGGATAGGAAAATAGTGTTAAGGAAGTAAGCGGCGTATATTCCAAAGCTTATTTTGTTAAAGGCCTCAGGTAATAGCTCGGGATTGATGTCTGGTATCAGAAGAGACCGCTGATTCAGTTATAAGGGGTGTGTTATTTCCAACATTCCAGTAGGCCATGCTGATTTGAAGTCAAATTTATCCGTCTTCTTGAAACAAACTATGGTCGACTGCTTGAACTTTTCCCAATATTGACTGGGGTAAGCTCCTAGACTACTCAGACCTATCTAAAGTAAACCTCCTATTCATAGGCAACGGATTCGGCTCTACTTTGCCAACGTGCCGAACACATTTGGGCGGGATCGCCGTGTGGGTTGATGGACCAACTCATCGTTCTGGAAGGAAAACGTGGACATGCCCTCCTCATTGACTGCCAGTAAGTACGCAAAGTTAACCCAGAACATATCACTACCCGTAAATGTCTCCATATACGTCCAAAGACACCTGCCTAATAATCTTTCTCCTTGACCCATCGATGAATTACGTGAATCTGGTAGTCGCCTGGTGGATTCTAGGGGCATTACTTAGGAAATCAATTTACTGTATCAGATTTAGTGGATTCCAGACGTTTCAGTAGGCTAGGCGGGTAACCTGACCCGAATGTGATTAAATTCGCGTCGTCCGGCGGGGCCTTGTAGCTCAGGTGGTTAGGGCGTTGGCTGTACTAAAGCCTTCCCCCTACTGTCTTGGGTTCGAATCCCACCGAGGCGCCGAGTTTTTTACAGTTGGGTCAATATGAATCATCGTCACGGTGAGGAAGTCTTCCAGTCAACTCATGCAGCTGAGATTTGAGGATTTCTTTGTCGCGCTGATCGGCATCTGGCGTTGGCGTGTAGACGGGAACAACAGAAATGTTGGTAGGGTGCTTCTTCAGTCATATGACGCCTGACGGGTCATCATCTTGTTTCCATGCAAACCACGCGTGGTTTGCCTATTGTGAGAGTTCGATCGCGGTACCTTGTCTACAGAAAAGTTGCGTGAATCCCTGTGCTAAAAAAGAGTGAAATGGTTGTTGGCTCCCGGAGTCCTGATCTTCCGAGAGGTTGGGTCAGCGGTTTGCACCTTAGAGGGGAGCCAGGCATCATCTTTTACAAAGGAAATCAGAACGTTGTCAGGTTTCGAAGATGATCAAGGATCGTTTGCATATTTTGTAATCCAACACTAAGGGTTCGTCCGCGCCTAAGTAGTCCAACTCGCATATCGTTTGCCTGCATCTCCGGATTAAGTTTGCCTGGGACGTATGTTCCAGAGGACGGACCGTAGTACCGAAATCGGGAATGTTGTTGTCGTTTCTTGTGAAATTCGAGTACAGGTGTTACCCCAACAGCCACTCAGCCTGCTTCTTCGAGGTTGCTTCCTCCAGCGCGGTGGCAAGCAGACTTTACTGGCGATTCACGTTCACCGTGTGACCATGTTATCATCGAAGCTTGTGGCATTCTATGAGGCAGCCGGCCTGCCGGACCTCGGTCCTCCACGCCCTGGCAGCACCGTCTTCGTTGGTCCGCGACCGCTTATTTGCCAAACTAGAGAGCCTGTTTGGTTCACAGAGGCTCTACTGAAAGCCATTTCGCTGTGCGCCACACATAGACGCGCCGCCTAGCCAAGAACTGGGACATAGAGTAAACCCGCTCTCCTATCGGCCTGACTTGGAGGTAGTAAGTCGACGACCGCCTTGTTTAAACCACCAATTCGTGAACTTGTGTGACAATGGCTGCCTTTGCCGTATCTAGGCTGGAAACTAAATGCATCGATAGTAACCTTGCTTTAGTAAGTAACCCGAACTCATGCAATTAGAGTTTACCTCTCGACCGGTCTGGAAACAGCTGTCACATTTCCTGCGACCCCTCCGGAGCAACTGCTATCGGTGGAACCACATTGTGGCCGGTTTTATATAAGCCGGCAACTTTTATTCTAGAGAATACGCCTGTATAACCAAGAAAGGATTTTCGCAGTGAAGATCAAGGAAAAGTATATTCAACTGTTTAGCGCATAGGAGGTTAGCGTTGTCCTCAACGCTCTCAACGGGCTACCGACTAGCCACGTTCTTGCCATCGGCATATACGTACTGTAGCTCACTCTTTTGTCAGTCTACCTTTATCTCTACTGCTGATTGCCGTTGGTTCGAGTGCTATGTGGACTGACCGAAAAAGGTTGATCCACTGTCATACGTATAACTGGTTTCGGCTCCACGAAGGCGATATCGATATCATCGTTTGTGTCCACGTTCTGATGCCGAGTCAGCCTCGCCTTTTGTCCCAATACTCCCCTTCATTTTAATCATTTTCTGTTTATTTCACATCTTAAACCAGGGGTCTTGTTATTTTTTGAGGTCAAATGAATGCACGCCAGTGATGACAAACTTTTCACCTGACTCCGAATCGGGCGCCAAACTGGTGATAATTGATTCAGGCGTCAAGCACCGCATCGCAAAATGCGGTTACGCTTCAAGGCGGGAGGAATGTGCGGAATTGGCAAAGTTATTTGGAGTTGACTCTCTGCGCGAACTACAGTCCAAGATCGCCCAACTACCAGAATTGATCGACAGTGAGTGTGCCAAATCAGTCCGTGTGGCCCCGAATGTTTCGTTGATGAGATTTGTCTTTAGAATTTTCTCTGTCATCTGCTCCTAGTAGCCTACATTTACATTCACGGAGGGTAAAATAGAGGCAGGGAATATCCAACAAGCACACTGTGTTCGCAGGGACGCTTGGAAGGTGAGCCGACCGCCCATAGAATCGGACAGGCGGGTTCCGGAAAGCGGTTCAGGAAAAGAAGAAGAATATGCGATCACTGGGACAATAAGTTTATTGGCCTGACGTTTCGGTTTCTCACTCGAACCCATCATCAGAGACGGTCGCAGATAAAGAAAGTGGAGACACCAAGGACTGCGGTATTTATAGTACGCAGCTGCCGTGGAGCCACATGCGGAAGCTCTCGCAATCACTGCTGGAGGCGATGATGGCTCATCAGTCCGCAGCCGAGACGTTAATTGCCAAAATTTCATCATGCGTGTTGTATGGTTGGTGTGGTGATTTCTCGACCATTTGGTTTGCTGTCACTGAGATTGTCGCTTGCCGGCGCCCTCCCCACGTGACTGAATCCCCTGCTCAGGGCGTCTCAGCACCGCAATGACCTCCTGGTACCATATTCGGTGCTGAGACATTCCCTGAGTTAGGGGAATCAGTCACGTGGGGAGGACGCAGGCGAGCGACAATCTCAGTGACAGCAAACCAAATGGTCGAGTAATCATCCCGCATGATGAAATTGCGGCAACTAACGGCTCGGCCGCGGACTGACGAGCCATCATCGCCTCAATTACGACCCCAAACACTTCAAGCGGATGAAATGTATTCAGATATTTTGCGGATTTAAAGACCTCTCGACCGGGAAGCATAAGGGGAAATCAGTTTTAGGGACACATACAAACGCAACTCATGCATTAGCACTATTGGAAATGGGGAGTCGATCAGAGTGAGCGCGCATTCCGCTCCCTGCTTATGTGATGACAGAAAAGTAGGAAATGCAACCCCCCACACTGAAATAATGCATGTTTTTAGGTGCTAAGTTTCAGCCGAATGCTTAGTTTTTCTCGTGCGTCCTTACTGGTGAATGATACTGACCTGTTACATGATTTTAAAATTCACATAAATGCCCACTACGCAAACTAGAAAACGTGACAACGACTAGGACGAGCTAGATGGACACTGTAAATTTAATCAACACCACCATCTGGTTTGCGGACGCAACGCCTCGGTGCGAGGCCAACTTGAATCACGGGATCTTTTAACTGCAGCGTGTTTAATCCCTTCTAATTCACACTGACCCCGACGAAATTGCTTTACGGATAGCATTCTGCCCAGGAAGTATTAAAACTACTATTGTTGTGAGTCAAATAATGAGGCCTTTTGCGCCCCTGAGTCTAATTGTCCCCGTCCCAGACAAATGAGGAACGTGTTTGGCTAAAACATCTTAGCCTACAAGAAGTGAAATTTACCAGCTTCAATTAAACGTAACTGGAATCGGTAAACTTCTGGTTGCCCTGATTTAAATCGGACATTTATATGCGTTTTTTCCTCTCTGATAAGTCGAGCCTTTGATTTATTTTTCATGAATTAAATTTAACCAAGTGCACGATGCTGTGAGAAACACGTAAGCAGATAAACAATTTAGCAAAGTCGGCGATTCGACTCTGTCCGACGACATACGTTTTCTGCACGTGCTATTTTTTCATATACATTCATCTGCTGCATCGTTAGCCGCTTTCACCTCTGGTGGCCAAAGACCTGCACTTTCGAAGCACAATGCATTAAAATACTCCCTCAATCTATCGTTAGTGCCGTTGGATTTAGTGGTCTTGTTGGCTATTGTACAGCCTCAATGCCATACATCCACCTGCCAGGGCAATGGTCATTTAGAAATTTTCCAACCGGTATGCTAGTGCGGTATCCCATTATGTTGAAAATGTGCCCCCCCCCCCAAACGGGCCACGCGGCAGATGCACTGGACCAACACGGGGACCACATTGGATTGTGGCAGGCGTCATCGGATTTGCGCGCTTTAATAAATGTCAACATTTCGGGGTGTGGTGGCAGATGCAGATGCCGGCATACGTCGCGCACACTGGGACCCCCTGCCGCCCCCCCCCCCATTGTTATTGTTGGTCGAAAACCTGGTCTTTGCTGTATGGACCAGGGGGTGTGGAGTGGAGCGCCAAGGTGCGGGCCCGACTGTGCCATCCACCTGTGCCCTCCCCCCTCCTCAGTCTTCTTGACTCTGTCTTGACACCGGGTCCAGGCGAGGGAGGAGGAGAGAGTGCGGTATATGCACTGAAAGTATACATTCACTATAAACTAATTCACGCACAAGTCACCGTTCCTGCTCTCACCTTGCTGTGGAGCACACGGTGGACATCGTCGGCAACGACGGCCAAACTGTCATGTTGAAAATAACATCCCTAACACTGCATAGGTGTTATAATTGCCTTTGTATGTAACAACCCTGGACAGGTATATATTCACACTTAATACTTTCTCATACTTGCTGTCATTAACTCCGTGAAAAGTATAAAGCCTGACGTCCAAGCACCCTGCAGAGATGGTGATTGAAACTTAATAACGGTCTGTCTGACAATGCTGGGCAAGGTTTGGTACTGCAGCCCCACTTGATTGATACCGCACGGTTAGCTTCCTAAAACAACTTTAATAGGTGCAATTGCGCTGACTTGACAGATATCACGTGTTTGCGCCTTCCTTACTATTTTACTCCAGCGAGAGTGTCTGGGCCTCCGGGGGCGGGGGGGGGGAGGAAGTGCCGACACGTCAGCCTCAGTTACATCAGGCACCAGTTCACACGCGCCTCCCTGCGTGCGTTTCGAGCCCAGCTTGCAATCTCTTTATTTTCTTAATTCAGCAGGTGGCTAAGTAGGCCTGCGAATAGCATTGTTCGGACGGATGGGACCTCCGTCCGGTTCCACTATAGTAGCCATGTGCTGCGAATTGGCTAAGATTGGTATGTTAACTAAGACAATTTTAGGAAGCTAACCAATCAAGTGGAGCCGCAGGAACAAACCTCTCCGAATGTTAAGTATCCTCATGCTTTGACAGCCGTTGGGTTATATCTGAGTATTGCGCAAAAGAAACTACCGTCGTGAAACCCAACTCGTATGCCAGCATAACGACACATTAGAAGTCTTTTCCTCCTCGGACTCGATATAATTTATAAAGAAGACGCACATCCGTGCATGTAGCCAAGCTCTACTGCCATCACATTTGACCCTGTTTTTGCCACAAATGACCCCTCGATATTCGATCATGGGTTCGACATTCTGTCCAATTAAGCTGTTAATTAAGTTCCCGAAGGCAGTCTGCGTTATTATGGCCGTGTCGAAAGTACCCGCTGGCCGAACTCGACTTCTCCTACGCCACCACCCTGCCAACCCTGCTGCCTTGCGCGAATAGGGTCACCAAGTCAGTTAGTTTATCCGCAAGGGCCGCAAAAACCAGATTATCCTCGACCTCTGCGTCTTACTAGCAGAAAGTACCCGTCCTGATTAAGGACAGTCAGCTGGATTAAAATGGGTCAGTTATGGCAGGTGTCGTCAGAAGTACAAGTATTACCATCGGGAGATTTCTGTATTGGAACTGCGGCTGAACGCGGTTTGAATATAAGGTTAAATTTGCATCAAAAGTGGGATTAATGGATCACCTTTATTTCAAAGTTATGTTTAGAGTGATTTGAAGAAATATTTCCTAAAATTGGACAAACGCACTGGCGGTAATGATCCCCAGAAAGGGGGCTGAAGTGGTTTGAGCACACTGCCTGTCATCCATTTCATGGGTTCAGTACCACCTTCTAAATATGATGCTGCTCACTAACGAGAAGCGACGAAGAGGCAGTTTGCTCAAAATATGGCTCGACACCGCCCGAAGGGATGTTTCGTTACTACTCGGTAGACCACCCTTGTCACTGGAGACTAGAGCTCTTCGGTATCATCAAATAGAGTGACCCAGATATTCTTGCCATAACCGTAGTTGCCACCGAGAAAAACCTGCAGTGTTCAAGAATTTGAATCACGGCCTCATTCTACGCATGGAGTAAGAATGTAAACATCGTTTATTTGGGACAGTTGACCTTCCATTTTCGTGATTTGGTGCTCCCTTAGGTCCCTGAAGGCCTCAGCTCTTACCTTTTCACATGCTTTCCGTGCACCTTAGCGGAAATTAATCTGGAGGATGTGAATCGATATTCACTTGAAGCAGAGGCTAACAGCATAATCTGAAACGGTGTTACTCTGACGAGGAACTTATGCCTCAAACCTGTGATAACAGGCCCACAAAGCACAAGGCCATATGGACTGTACGTGGTCAGACTAGCTCCATGGAAGAGTATCTTAACATTTCTTTAAAATACAGCATCCCCAATACAAGCAGATAAAGTCTTCAGATAGGAACCAGGACGGCGATTCATCCAGTTGAAGAACAGTTTCTTTCGCCTAACTTGTTAAACTCTGAAAGTATTATTAGGCTTCCAAAGTTGACGACGAAGACTTGCCGCGTCCGCGCCAATGGGCAACAAACCCTCGTTAGGAAAGCATTAATTGGTACGTCTGTTGTGACCGATGATAACAAACTCCGCCACGCTGATTCGTTGTTTGAATGATGGGTGGTGCCTCAGTTCACGTACATACACACGTAACTGAGTGGACAAACCCGATGCCCAGGGGTGTGGCAGCAGGCTATGGGGACTGGACGACTCACGTGTGCTTGAAATAGCTATCCCGGATCACAGACTAGTGCCTGCGATGATGAGCCTTATTAGATCGACAGATGGGTTGAATTCCCCATCGCCCAACAGGGCTTCTATTCTAGTCTCAAGGACGCGGACAAGCCGTATAGTTGGCTATTGTTATCAAAGCCAGTGCAGCCGATCTTTAGGACACAAATCGGTCTTGGTTGATCACATGTGATAGATTGTCTTTCTGCCCTACCCGTATCTCTATTGATGGACTTGAGGAAAAATTCCAAAACGCAGAACATTAAACTCTCATCCTGGTTTCTATGTTCAGGCGCTTTAAAAACACTTCGAGGGCGGTCAGAAGGAATTGACATGGCAAATTAGATAATCTGAATTTGAAGTTTTTTACTTCTTGCATGATGACTCACCAAAATCACTCTTAGTATCCACCTGCCACTTTCGCTCCATAAGCTGGAATTGAGACTACCAATGCAGAACAGTTAAAAGCAAGCTTCACTTCAGGTGACAGTAACATATTCCGGGTGAGCTTTGGTCATGTGCTGTTAAGTTCTTCAGAGAACGAATAGCGATACACGTAATAGTGTACCTGAAGAACAGAACTTTGGTCTAATTCCTCTTAGTTGTGAAAAAGCTATTTTTATTTCTTCTTCTGTTACCTCTAAGTTTAGCTGAAACACAAATCCACCGTTTAGTTTCCGTTTACAACTTGTCTCGCTCCCGAAAATGAGAGAACGGATAAATCGATTTCTCGGTAACAATCGGGAGATGGCACCCAAAAAAATCCGCCTAACGAAAGCGGCCTTTCTTACGGGACAGGTGGTAATAGGGGTTTTATGGGTGGTGGCTGGTCGCGATGTACGATACTAGCCGACAGAAAGCCTTATTTGTACAGGTGAATGATCGAAGTTAGTCCGCTCTCCGTTCCGTTATTACAAAATGGGTCGCCAAAGGCATTATAGTGGTAACGGACGAGTAGAAGGCGTATAATCGTCTTCATTTCTCTGTTAACCACTCAAAGAACTTCAAGGACCCTACCACCGGACGGCACACCAATGCCATTGAGGCATACTGGAGTAGACTGAAAAGGAAACTCCAAGAGGGAGGCCCTGTATGTTTTCGAGCTGTTTGGGCTCACATAGACGAAGTGCAGTATCGTCTTTTGTTTGACCTTAATGCCATGTCTTTGACAGATGCCTGGGAACTGTTCCTGTCCCATGTTGTGCAAACTTATCCTATTGAAAAGTGTTTTTGTTATGTAATAAATTGCCATAATGCGAATGTATGCCGTGTATTCAGGTGTACGTGTGTAACGATGGGGAAGGTTAGGTAACAGCGACTATCGTCCATGTAACCTCCGGCGATGTTCGTTCGGCCAGCCCATGTTAGGCCGTTGGGGAAAGTCCAAGTACTGAGTGAAAGTAGGCCTGCAACCACTGATATAGCCTGAAGGCGTTTGAGTCCACGGTTAAAGGTATTATTTCTAGTCAACGGATTTTTTGGGTGCCATCTCCCGATTGTTACCGATTTCTCTTACTGGTCACTTGGTTTACTTATCTTCCGTTCGCATATAAATGTAGTGATCTGACGAGAATTTATTAAAAGCACACGTCTGCTCACCCACTGATCTTCTGAAACCGCAAGTAGTTGGGAGAGGTCCTAGAAATACAAAAGAACATTCATTCATTTTCGGTTGATTTCATAAAATGTTTGAATTTCGGCTAGCATGGGTGTGCATTGAAGTCCATCCAGAGCATTCTTTTCGACTGCATGGCAATTTTGGGAACCGCAGAGAATTCCGTGCGAAATGGGTTCATCCAGCCCGCGGGGCAGTGTTACCAGTCATTTTTCCTTTTCATCAGCTAGTAAATTATAAGGCTGAAAATATTACCTCTCTCTCTATCCGACACATCGTGTGGGTCAAAAATGAAACACAACTATTTTTGTCTTAAGAGGCAAGCGCAGGACTGAGCGACATTCATGCAAAGCGACTTCGCCACATCCTGACGGAAAATGACCGGGTCCTCCAGGCTGTAAACGCAATGGAGTCGGCGGACTTAGTAAGCTTGGGAAAGCTTATGCAAGAAAGCCACGCATCCATGAGGTTAGTCCTCTGTCTCTAAATGTTTGCCTGACGAACCAATCTTCGTATTTCGTAGGCTACAAAAAACTTCAGTCTGTTGAACTAAAATCTCATCTTCAATACTTTGATAATACCATACGAATAGGACGGCGCATGCTCCATTCACAACGATACCATAAGGTGAAACCAACTGCCAGGTTTAAGGGTTCCGAGGTTTTACAGTGTCTGGTTATTTTGGACAATCTCATCTGATCTTTCATACAATGTCCAAGCAATTCTTTATCTTCTGCATTTATTGTGTCCCTTGCATAACTTGTTTATTTCCGCAGGTGCTCGTCTAGCATGTACAATGCACATATTGTCAGCGAAGACGACCTACTGCGGAAAACAGATAAGGTGGACTTTTATAAAACGCCCATTACGATACAATTCTGGAACTATTCATAAGTCATTAGTTTCGCCTAGTTCGGTTGCCGTTCGTAACCGAACACGCATAAAGAAACATCCAAAGATCATCAGCAATTTTTGACGGAAAAAGACATGACAGATAAATCTTTGAAAAGTACATCAGTACTTTCGCACAATGTGAAAGTAGCTGGACCGCCCAAATTACTGAGTAGGGTGGTCCAATCATACTTGATTATGAGGACATCTTTACTAGATATGTAGCTTGGGGTGACCCAACAGTTGCCGCAAAAATCGGCCTTCAGTGAGTTCGTGGATAAACAGTGTATTATTGTTCGACATTCGATTTACAGCTTTAAGACAAATTATTTAGATCAAATGGCAAACAACTAGTACACCATCGTTTCACCCAGTCGTGTTTACAGTGAGCTATGGTGAAATGTGAGGGTTGCTGATTGAAACGGAACAGCCGAAGCTCGTTCTTAAATGAATTCAAACTGAAAGGAAGCCGAATGTAACGGAGTGGCAATAAGTGCTACTTTATCACTGAATGAACAACTCCAACTCATTGTCCATACAAACGAAGATGCGAGTTATGAGAAACATTTGGGAAGGGAATGCTTTCGCTGGAACACGAATCTTATTCGCATGACGCTCTGGATTCGCATCCTAAGCCATCATCAAGACAGCATCGAATAATGGCAATGGATGCATGACGGTTACAGTATTCGTGGGCTGTAGTTGCTATGCCATGGCATATCAGTCAAGATAATCAACTCCCAGATTTATCGTGGATAGTTACATTTAGCGCGATAATTGCTAGATCGCTTGCATCCGAGTCGTTAATTGCCGCAATTAACGACAATATTCGGAGCTGAAACAGCCTGGGCAAAGTAATTAGTAACATGGAGATCGTTCGGGCGAACGCGATCGCCAGTGTCGGTTTTGGTGATACAGGTGACAGGGTGATCGTCACGCCAATCGCCAATTGAAACTGCTGTAATTAACAAATCCGATGCGGGCAATCAAGCCATTAGCACACCTACTGCAACTGGCTGCGATTGATGAGGGAAGCACACATTTTTACAGATACTGCACACACTGCCCGCATTCAACGTCTCATCTTCAGGATAAGTTCGAGTGAGAGTCCGAAATGTCAGACGAATAAACTTCTTGTTCCAGCGATCGCGTCGCTTTTTTCTCAACTCCACTTAGTCTGCTTACAGAGGGTCCTGGACTTTAGTTGATTTTAGATTACAGGTTGCATTGTTTGAGTTGTGTGGAGAAATATCTTGCCGAAAGAACATAAAATTATTCCGCAAAAGGCTGTAAGAGACAAACCCACTAGTTGGGCACAGCGAGTAGGCTATCCAGGATACGAAAATAGCAGTGTCCCAACAGTTACAAACTAGTAAATAAGAACAAAGTCGTCGGCAGGTAAAAGTGCACGTGCGTGTTGTTTGTCTTATTCAAAGTTGTATCGAAGCGTATTGTAACTGATTAAAACAAAACAGACTTAAATGTCACTACAAGGCAGCTTCACGTGTAGTGCCAAAATATGTAAACTTGCGAAATGCAAGGTCATTATAGGATCGTGATCCGCATCTAATGGGTCGATGTCCACTGACCTCAGTCATCAGTAATAACGGACGGATAGGATAAGCAAACACTGCACCTGTGCTCACCAGATCGGTAGTCCCCTACCAAGATTTCGAAATCAGGATTGGCCAGCGGGGATCCCATGAAAGGCTATTGGGCGACCCGGTCATGACAGAAGTCATTAGACCAAGCAAGAAGGGGTGAAATCTCAGGAGGAAATTCTACCGCGTGCAGAAACGCTGTATTAACTTGATAAATGGGAACGGCAGTGCATCCTGTTGTATTTGCAGTTTGTGTGACAATTACCACCACAGTGGATCTCACTGCCCCCACCCTTTACCATAATTGTTCACTAGACAAAGCATTTTCAGATTGACGGAAGCTTTTTGAAATTTATTACCCTTGTTCTTCTTCGATGGCAAATTACTGAGCCCTTTAGAGTATCTGTGCTCAGCAGTGCAACGCCTATCCCGATACTTTGATCAATCAACCATCTGCGATCAGTTTATTACTCATGATCGATTTCAATGGCAGTTGAAGCTTCTGTGGCCCGTGTCAGACTCTCAGCCACGGTGCTAACAGTGTTTGATGGTGTCGATGAGGAGGACAGTGGTAACGACGGGGTTTATGATTGCATTGAGCTTTATATTAATGATAGAAGCGAAAATCGAGCACCACTCCAATACCCCATTAAATAATATTGTCCATTCAGAAATTAAAACGAAAGTTCGCTTCTGTATTTGAAGACACAAATAGATATATCTGACGTGACGATGGATGGCAGCCCACCCATAGGTTTGCGCACGGGCATCCTGTGACAAAATTGTACGTAAGTGCATGACGATTCAGGTGACCCTAACGTTCTAGTCCTCCAGCTCCGCGTACGCGCCGCCGTGTTTACGATTAAAAGACGCACCTTTGGGCCACTTGCGTGCAGGGCGACCTTGCAATTTCGGCAACGGTGTAGAACTAAACAAAGGAGGCTGCAGTGAAAACAAAGATTTACTAGGAGTTATGATTTAGTTTGATTGGTTCAGAAGTCGGCGCGCTCATCGTAAAGGAGAAACTGTGGCTCCACTGAAACCGTCTCATGAACCAAAAACTCGATCTGTGAATGGTTTAGTGTAGGTTATTTCAGGCTTTACTCCATTTCTATACTTGAAGATCCGATATACAAATATCATCATCCCCAAAAGAAGACGAAGAAAAAGGGGCGATTGCATGGACCACACTGTATTGGTGCTGACGTTTCGGAAACTTCCCCGTTTCCATCATCAGAGTGGTGGGGTGTCTGTTCCTGCTGGATCGGAGTTGTTCTGCCTCGCCGCCTGTCTTGTGTTATAGGCATGCCTGACGCACGAACTCTGACCTGCCTTCTGGCTGGAGATTGGATTTGGTCCCTCCGCGGGCGGCCGATGGCGCGCTCCTGTGACCTCTGCCCCTGACCGGCTGTCGTAGCCGCCGCAAAATCTGTCTGCCCATGGGCCCTACCCTCATAATCGGATGGACTGATCAGCTGCCGTTGCATGTGCGCATCATGCTCGGCTGTTAGGGCGCGCCGGTGGGTCGATGTCTCGCGTTGGTCGTGTGACCTCCGGCTGGCTCTTTCCCCCTGCTGTGAAAGTGGCAACTGTTGGAGGAACCGCGACTCGCTCGCCAGTACGATCGGCCCCGTCTGGACTGACTGGGGCCTTGTACGTAGCCCCTGGTAGGCCGGATGACGATCAATAGCCCTGTTGATTGTGTCAACTGAGGGCCAGCTTTCGAGCACCAGCCTAGCCATCTTGTCATGGGCTCGACCGAGGACGCTTGCTTCCCTAAAGGCGAAACTGTGTTTCTCCTGTTGCATGTGACCATATACCAGTGACAGTTTACCCTCACGGTTGACTGCAAGCTGGTGCTCATACAGTCTTGTGCAGAGGCGTTTCCACGTTTCACCAACATACCTCGCATTGCAATTTTGGCACGGTATGCTGTAGACCACTGCTGATTGTTCCGTTGCCGGTAGCGGGTCTTTGGGTCTCATTATCTGCTGTCTGATAGTGGATTCCGGTTTATGGGCCACCCCAATCCCAGAAGGGTTTAGGATTCTAGTTGTCGCCTCGGAAACATTCCTCACGTAGGGGATCGCAAGCCAAAACTTCGGCTTCTCACCGTCTGATCGCTGACGGGTAGTCTTTCGTCGGAACTCACGTATGAAGGATCGTGGGTAACCATTGGCTGTGAATAAAGAATGTAGGTATTTTGCTTCCTCCTTTTTCCCGTCGTCACTACAGTATTTTAACTCGTTGGAAAAGAGCTCTGACACAACTGCGCTTGTGACCAACAGGGTGGTTACTTCGGAATTGGAGGATGCGTCTGGTATTCGTCGTCTTACGGTATACCGTAGTTCTTATCCTCCCAATAACCGTCCTTGCAACATTCACCTCGAGGAAGGGCAACTGGTTGTTGTACTCCTCTTCCATTGTAAATTGGATGTCGGGAAATATTAAGTTCAGAAAGAGACCTAGAGTCCTGAACGTCGTTCCTCTTGATTTTGACGAATTTGTCGTCGACATATCTGGCCCAGAATTTTGGGGAGTACGAACGGAAGACCAGTCGTTCTAGCCTCTGCAGAACCGCCTCAGCAATCAACGCAGACAGGGGGGATCCCATTGGCGTTCCCTTCTTCTGCTCGTAAACCCGGTTGCAAAAAGTGAAGAAAGTTCTAAGGCACAATTCCAGGAGTTCAGTGATGTGCGTTCGCTTAAGTTGCTGGCCAACGTCATCATACTTATCCTAAAGAAGCTCCTCAATTGTGCTGATGGCGCGGCCGGTTGAAATGGACGTGAATAACGAGACCACGTCAAAAATGCGTCAGACATGCCTATAACACAAGACAGGCGGCGATACAGAACAACTCCGAGCCAGCAGGAACAGACACCTCACCACGCTGATGATGGAAACGAGGAAGTTTCCAAAACGTCAGCACCAATACACTGTGGTTCATGAAGTTGCCCCTTTTCTTCTTCGTCTTCTTTTGGGGATGATGAACGGGATAATTTATCAGGACCTCGGATTTTCAGTCATGTTGAACAGCCTCCTGAAGCGAGCAAGAACTCACTGCTTTGACAACGAAACCTATCACATAGAACTTAATTATTTGTTCAAACTGTTTTCCCAGAATGGGTATCTTAGATATTTTGTACACCGATGCATGAGACGTCAAGAGTTAAAAGAAAAAGAGAAGGAACTAGATTGTTCCGATCAGGCGCCCAAACCAAAAAAACTGGCGAACACTTCCGTACATCAAGAACGTGTCCGAACTAGTTGAATGAAACCCGAGAAAGCACCAAATACATGTAGCACACAAGCCGACGACTACACTTCATAACCAGCTTGTACACCCTAAGGATAGGTTTGGCCATTTAGATAAGAAGGAAGTCGTTTATAAGATATCATGCAACACCTGTAATGCTGTTTACTGTGGTCAAACTGGGAAATCGGCCTTCACACGAATACACCAACACCAGCAAGACAACTTGTCCCAAGTTGCATTCATACGCTGGAAACTGGACACAAATTCGCCTGGAACAAGAATCGCATTGCAGGTGTCTGCTGATCTAAGAAGGACCGCGAATTTTTAGAGGTAATCCATTCTGAAAAGACGGGGGCCAATCAGAGCATTATCCCAGCAGGAGTGACAGGACAAAATCGATTTTTAGGCATGTTTAAATGTTAACTGTTTTGCCCACTTACTTCACGCCCGAGGACGACTTGGGGAACTGAAGTCGAAGATGTACAACAAATTTGTTTATATTTACCAAAGAACTTATTTCAGTTGAATAATCGTTCGTGGGATGCCTGTTTTAAAAAAAATATGTATCGACCCTTTAATTTTACTCACGAAAATGTCCTTCGACCACGCGCTTAAACCCGTTGATTGTAATGAGGAAGATACAAGAAACCGACCAAGAGGAAAATATGAAAAACTTGACAGATTATTATCGAACTCAGTAGTATTTTTTCCCAAAAGAGGTTAAAATATCAATATATGCCAGGAGTCATTCCCACGTCGTGGTGCAGGAGTTGAGTTAGTTCCGGGAACATTGAATTTGATCTGGAGTTTCCTATTCTCACCAATGCATTTGCATGGATAAATAATGAAGAAAAAGAATGATTTGGTGGACGCGCCTGGTACGTAGGTGTCAGCCTGTCGCTTGATCGCCTGAACATGACCTACTCCTTGTCTTGCTTTCAGCGCTAGCGTTAACAGATGTCTGAGCAGTTTTGCAACTCAGTAATTTCGCTCGCACTACTGTTCAGTCGCACAGTGTATTTCTGATTCATTACTTCAGATGGTCAGGAACTAAATGTTGAGTAGGCTAGGAGAGATCATTATTATTGCTAACTAACTAGTCAATAGAGTCATGACTCAAACAACTCTCAAGTAGTTGCACCAATAAAATGATAAATCCGGCTCTATTGAAATAACGAAATAGGAATCTACTCTTGAAAACGGAACCAACCGCATAACACTTTCATAATACCTTTCGAATGTCAAACCTGGTCCTATTTCAAATATGTCAAATCTTCCGCTTCCTACCATCAGTCGGACTAATAATTAACACCTAAAAACGGTGTTCATATTATATTAAGCCATGGCCTTTATGCTCATTATGTCCTGCATAAAAGTCAGAAATTGCGAAGTTTGGAGGCGGAGCGTCAGCATCAGAACACATTAGTCCCCGGCGTTGGGTACATGTGCAAATTTTCCGACCATGTTTTACGTGGGCAAGGATAACTACTAATTAGGCCCTCATACCGTAACATCAGTAATTTTTCCATTTGCCGATAGTGTACAATCAGTTGACGATCGGAAGCCTAGTAGGTCATTTCCCACCGTACACAAGGAATCATAGAATATGTTCATTAGACGTCAAAGTTCGAGGCGAGCTTCGGCCAGCCAAAAGGGAAAAGCACATGACCGGTAATTAATATACAGTGAGCTACCCAGTGCGAATCTTGTCAGTGTTGCGTTTTAGGACCCCAGTGCAGGTTCATTCGAAGGTAAGAGTAGATTCCACTGATTTGTGTTCCCCAGAACGAGGATCGATGAGAATCGGTTCTCGAGTTTTTTGCCAGATAGCATATCGGTCCTTAACAGTAAATTACAAGACGAGTTCAAATCTTACCACTTTAAATTCCTTCGGATGACATGTTGGGTCAGCTCTGGGATGAATAACTTCTTTGGCTTACGGTTACTGGTCTGACTCTGTAGTCTATCGTCTCCACACCGGACACCGCATAGCCGGCGTAACCGGAAGCCTTTCCACCATATTATCTTCTGCACATTAGCTGATGTATGTAATGGGTTTCTCTCCTTTCACTCCTCTACAGGGATGACTTCGAGATCTCATGCGAGGAAATTGACCAGATCGTGGAAATCTGCGCTTCCGTTCCAGGTGTATATGGAGCGCGCATGACCGGTGGTGGTTTCGGTGGTTGCGTGGTGGCACTAGTTAAGCCAGGCTCAGTCAAGGATCTAGTCACAAAAATTAACGTAAGTTTTACTAAACATACGGATATTGATGCTGACCATATCCACATACATGATTAAGACGCAACTTTCCCAACCTGAGTGTAGGATTTGTACTTTGAAGGTCCCAGCCAGCATGTAAAGTCCTTTTTATTACAAAACGAAGGACTAGTTATACCTAGTTATTTTTATTATCTCTCTGTCTCCAGTATATCACGGCTTTCATTGATACCTTAGGACACTTTATAGCGAGTTATTATTCTTAGTACGCATCTAACTACATTAAATTTCGAGTAAATCTACTTGCTGTGTGGACAGAATGATCATCTTCTAGTTTGCTCTTAAGAAAAAGAATGGTCAGGAAGAGCAGTCGCCGAGGGAGGTACGAAATATGTGCGCCTACTGTCACGAAAGGATACAACAGACCTCAGACCAGCAAGTGAAGAACACGCTTTTCTTTAACCAGTACATATGGATGACCGCGAGGAAATCTCTTAGTCGATGTGCGTGACCGATAATTCACATTCACCAATGGGCTCAGACTCCCTCACTGGTGTCGGTTTACTTGTGTTAGGTATCGCTAAAACTACATTGCGGTTGTCAAACTTTCCAAGGTAGCACCTCTGGGCGACTCAAATATTTTTCGAAAGAAGCTATTTTCTGTCGTGCTCGGCGCTTATCGCTCGCATGCGCACCGGCAAAAAATCTTCTGGGTGGTCACATGCACCATGAGAGTCAGAATTAATTAGCTACTTAGACATTCTCAGTACACATTATTTCTATGGTTTTATATTTTCCCTCAAGGACGCCTACAAGCCCGATGCCCAGATGTTTGTCGTAGAAGCAAGCGGAGGAGCCCGGACACTGCCAGACGACAGGAAAAGAACAAAGTCCTTCATGGCCAATCGCTTCGGTAGAAAGTAATCAAACACACAGAAAGGTTCTCAACCGTCTCCACCCTTTTCATCAATTGAACTTCCGTACGCAGACACCAGAGGAAATACACGATAATGTGTGATTTTGTATTTGCAGTAAAACTTTCTGATTGTCCCTACCACTGATGTCTCGATATAGACTCCGCGCTCCGGCACATGCTGTTCCAATGTAATAAGCCAAGGCAGCACATCATGGGTTCCGTTTTCCGCGAGGCCAGAACTGCCTACAACTCGTAAAGGTCGTTAAAGGTGGTAAGAGGAGTTTTATGGGTGGGGCCTTTGAACGCGTGGATGATAGCGATCGGATGAACCAGCGAATATGTTGGGCTATTACCTACTCAAATAGATATAGTAGGTATTATTTCTCGGCGACGGATATTTGGGTGACTTCTCCCGATCGTTACCCTTCTGTTCACCACGTGGCACACTGCTAATACTGGCAATTCCTCGCTGTCCAAGACGATGGGAACGTCGGTTCTTTAAATGCTCCGAAAGGTCTGTCTTATTCTCCAGCACATGAAGGCGCAAACTAGAATCATATTGGACCAGAAATATTTTTGGCTGTGGTGTACACTGTGATGCACAAAGGATGTTTCGGTGGTGGCTGGGGTGGCTAGAGCGTTGGTTGTACTCAAGCCTTCTCCTTGTTGCCGTGTCTTCGAATCCCACCGAGGTCGCCGAGATTCGCACAGCTGGCTCAACATAGATTTTCGGAGCATAAATAATTCCATGACGCCAGTAATGGTAAGGATTGGCAACGATAAAATAGCGAACTTGTACTGCCAGCGAAACTTCATACTCAGTTTTTGAGTAGTTGAAACGCTTTCATTGATGTAAAAATAATTCAGTTATTCGTCTATTTGACCAGGCTTAACGAGAGGTCTTGGTATGTTACACCAGGCACGGATGTCGACAAACACTATCTCGACTACAGGCAGCAGATGAGACGTGAAATAAACAGCAGGAAACTGAAGGTATCCATGTTAATAGCTTTACTGTGTACCCAGGGGACAATATGCACGGTAGTAGGCAGGATAGAGTTAACTTGCGCGCCAAACCCCTTGGTTGTATCGAAATAATTCTTAGACATGATAGAGACGGACATTTATTCGTTGGATTTTGATATTTTGAAACAAGGCATCTGAGAATAGAGATTACTCAAACACACTAAGATATCCCATTCTCAAGTCAGAAGTCAGGAAGACAAGGTTGGAGAAGTTGCCTTTATCCTTAAGCGATTGGCAACTGAGAATCCGTCGTCATGTGTAGCCGGTACATGCGTAAAGGTCAAACTAAGCGGATTCATGAGCTCCGAGTTTGCAGTTAGCTGACCAATCCTGACAATCACAATGTGTTCGCGTAGGTGTGAACTTTAGTGGGGAAGAAAAGTCAGCGTCGACTTTGCTTCTCAGTTAACCCTGTCCTCGGCTAAGAAAAGTATCACAAAATAGCAAATGCAGCATCGAATACTCATTTGCATTAGCTTTTTGATTTGATGTATAACAGACTAGAGTCGAGGGCCCCCTTGTTCACGTTATACACATGATCCACGGGGCCTAGAGTTCACTCGATATCGCCAGCCAAAACCGTTTCTGCATGAATTCGACAAACATTGCGTTTCTTTAAAGAATAAAAATGTTTCGGGGACTGCTTCGCCAAGGCTGTATACATATAATACAAATCTAGACTGAACAAAGTGACGGACGTGCAACTCAAAGGGGGGGGGGAGGTGGAAACAGACCGGGTGCATGTATATATGAGTGCTGTACAGTTTACGACGATCAACAATTCGGGTATGAGGTGCCACGCTGGCGGGCAGGATAGTGTCAATCCCATTACGGCATAGTAAGGAAAACTTGTGGCACTAACTTCTAACATCTGTATGACTCGTACCCTTTGCCCAAGCTCAGACGTAGAACACGTCCGCATCATATTAAAACAGTATGTCTGATTTCCCGGTATTACCAGATGCTCTACCCAAAATACGTAAACACATGACAATGTAGGAAGGAGGTTAGTCAATTAACACCAAAGTACGGTACCTTTGGCCCTGAATTGTAAAATAGCGAGTCGAAAATAACGTCCAGGAAATGCCTCTGTCGTGCTTGACAGACATCACAGCTGCCTGAAGGACGAGTGAGTCGGAATAGAATGTGAGTGTTCTGTCTCGACTGCATTTGCCGGCAAACGTCGAGCACATGGGAACCCTGCCGTCCTCCCCACTGTTGTTGATGGTTAAATTTCTGGTCATTTGCTATGTGGACCAGGAGGTGTGGAGTGGATCGCCAAGGTGCGAGCTCGACCGCGCCATCCGCCTGAGCCCTTCTCCGACTCCTCTTGACTCCGTCTTGACATGAAGCCCGGGTGGGGAAGAAGTAGAGAGTGCGATAGACGCTGCGCAAGCCTACACTCCCTACAAACTAATTCACACAAAAATCATCGTGCCCGCTTCACGTCGCTGCCGAGCACACGGTGGACATCGTCTGAGGCGACGGTCGAAATGTGTGTGGTCGTCAAGTATGATTAGTGGTCACTTCAATGGAGTGTGGCTGAACCTGCTGGGTAACGAGTTAGCTTGTCGGATAAGTCGATTTTCAAGTCGCCCCCGTTCGAATCCATCTTCGATATCTTAATGCCTACCAGGTGGATCTTCTGCTTTCTGTGGAGATAATGGACTAAGAACTGGTATGTTGCGCTGGAGGACAGAATTGACATCTTAAATCCTCTTCCATCCCCGATGGAGGTGTAACCACGGTCTACACCTTCAATGGTCGCTTCTCGGAAACCGAATTGAGATCCAGCCTCCGGCATCCTTTTGTGCAGCCGTATCTGCAACGTTCGCCAGTTTCGGCGATGCGGCTGCAGTCATTCTTACGTAAGGCTTTGTAGTCAGCTGCTGTGGGGAAAAATGCGACACGTGGACCTGTTTATCTCCCTTTGAGGGTGGGTTTCAATTAGAATCGTAAATATCAGGTTAATAAAGTTATGATCTCAGTAATAGGCTGCAATACTCGGCTGTCTGTAATTAATCAGACAACAGTCAAGCCATAGGTTGCGTCTCACCGTCCTACGCCTAGGGGGCGTAACCATCGAAGGACAGCCACGACCACTTCCAACTGTCGGCTCGCAGTTTTTTGGTTATCGGTCACGGACTGCCTTGCCGGCAGCATTATTTAAGTGCCCGTCTTCCACGAAGGGTCTAGCAAGTAGAGGTGTTCAGTCACTTTGTTGGCTAGTGTACTGCTGGAGGAGTTTGTGAAGCCCACATTTCGTGGTTCCCCAATTGCACAAGAGTACAGAAGGATGTCAGAGTATTCAAGTCGTTTGTTTCCATTCCCCTCGTGAATTGGATGCTCAAGCCGACTGCGTTCCGCACTCCTTTCGTGTGCCAAATATGAGTCTTTTTGATGACGGCAAATCTACTATTAGTACAAACAGCCTACGGTGGTGATTAATTAATGGGTGCCACGCTGCTTGCATGGGTGTTCACTAAAGTGTTGACAGTCGGAATGTCAAACATCGACGTGCCAACCAAATTGCCTACCTACGTGGACAGAAAATGTGATTGGCGAATGACCTGAGAGAAGGGTGGTGGCTTGCTTACGTATATCCCGTTTTTGTGCGGAAATCAACCCTTCGCCCCTCGTCGTGGCTAACAGTTGTGAATGCGAGGCGGATGGAATGCACCCTCTGTGGCTGTGGAACTTCCATCTTTTTGCGTCTAGGTCGGCTGATCAGTGGTACGCCTACCAGCATCGGCCGAATTCCTGAGTTAGACACTTCAACGCCAGCAAATTTTTTTCAGCAACTTCTGAAAATGGCTGGCCTCGGCATTTAATCTGTCGTGTAGACGGACTCAAACAGCCAAGCCTCAGCGAACGGATTTGGCAAGCGCAAAAATCAGCAATAAAATCAAGAACAGTCGTCGACACGTGACAGCTGCGGAACTGTCTAGGCGGCCATTACCGCACGTGCGGTCGCCCAAGGCTGAAGCGACTGAGATCATCGCGGTCAGACCACTACTGTAGGTACAGCATCAGTTACGGGACTGGTGAGGTCCCTGGTGGGAGTATCTACACTCCCAAAAAAAAGAGCCAGTCAATCAGTGGAGGCCACGTGGTATCCTCAAGCTTGACTTGACTTGCAGTTTCCTAATACACTTTTTATGGCCGGTCGCGTACTCCTTCTCTGCCGCGTTGGTATTGGAGATAAGAGTCGGGTGCGCATACGCTTCACGCGAATTCTAAGCACGAGGCCGGGTGATAACAGTCCCGATGATAAACCTTTGGGGCGACGCAAAGATTGCCTAGCAAGTACAATGACATACTCTAACCGTTCTACAAAAGACTAATTCTGTGTTTCTAGTTCGTGAAAATAGACAACAAGTTCAACAATGCGAAATGTCGGGATGAATAAACGTAGCCCAACCATCCTGTAACATTTCGATTACGATTTCGTACAATGGGAGGCTGTTTAAGATGTTAAACAGCCAGTAGAGCTCTTCAAATTATATATTTATCCTCGGAGTATAACTCATATCTTTGCCGAAATGAGCATCGTTTACGAGCCCTCAGTGCTCCGCCTTGCGAGTTGTTAGGATAAACAAGTATTTTTGAGGGCATCAATCAGTGCTCAGCTGCACTCCAGCAATAGTGCGTCAACTGCATTTCGATCCATGACCGGCATCTGCAAACCCTTATTGATTCGGCACTAGCGAGGAGACCTCAAACGTGTCATCACAGCAATAATAACTAGTGCTCGCTCGTGGTTTTCGGTAAATAATGCTATGGCATGAAAGAGGAATAAATCACACCATTAATATTTAGTAATATCTGGTCTGCGCATCCACGTCCAGTACGAAATCCAGCTTGGTTGGGCCTCGTCCTTGAGTTACGCACAGACTAGAATCGCGTGAGTAGGACAATGGCGAAAATCTTCGCAGCAACGTCGATGAGACTTATGCCGCGGTAGTTCTCGCATCTCGTCTTATCTCCCTTCTTGAAGATAGGTACAAGAATGCCTAAGCCCCAGTCATCAGGAACAACCTCGTCTCTCCACACCCGTTCAATCACCTCATGAAGCCAGAGTGTCGACACAAGACTTGAAGATTTCAGCGGGTATACCGTCTCCTCGGGGTGCCTTATTGTTGCGCAACTTTCATATGGCATCGGCGACTTCTCCCTCGGAGGGGGGATCGCATGGCACTGCATAGGTAGGAGATGGAAGAAACTCCTCTGAAGAGAAGAGCAAGGGCGAGGTAGGTTGGGTATCGAAAATGAGATGGTGCTCAAACTGCTCACGCCAGCGCTCGATTTTGGTCGAGTTGTCAGCAATAAAGCCGCCGTTCACATCGCGAACAGAGTCACTCAGTGTAGAGGGCTTACCGCTAAGATGGCGGATCAGACGTTAGTTTTCGAGTGTCACCAACGTTCGAGGCCTGTTCCATGGAGGTTGCTATTTCAGCCCAATATTGCTTCCGGTCATCCCTGACCGCTTTCGCCGTCATCTTCCGAAGTTGGCGGAAGTAGTCATCGTTGCGGGACCTGGCTTGAGCCGTCTGAGCAGACAGCTGTAGGGTTTATCCGCTGATCTAGTCACTGCGGCGTCGCTGGGTATATCCAAGGATTTTCTCAGTTGCCCCATAGACTGAAGTCTCCAGTGACGACCACTGGTTACTGACTTCTCCGTCGGCTCGGGCCGTAAAACAGGTCCGGATTTCTCTGCTTAGAGTCACGGCAGTGCTGGCTTGCCGTATTTTTGCGACATCGAGGCGTCAAGGACGTGGATGGCACGGATGAGAGATGAACTTTCAAGCGTGTTCGGACGAGGACATGATCCGACTCATGGGCGTTAATAGTCTCAGCACCACGCACCGATCTGCCATCGTGAACCCAGCCGCGGAACCTCGAGTTGACTAGTATGTAGTCAATCCGACTGGTCGTATGACCGTCGTTTGAATACCAGGCCAGCAGATGCTTTTTGCGATGCTGAAAACATGTGTTTGTGACAAGTAGTAAGTTCCGATCAGCGGAGTTCAGTAATCTCTCACCACTTTCACATCGAGAGCCAAGCCCAAATCGGCCAAGAAGATGACTGGTTGTGGGGTCGCCAGGTCCAGTTCGACCATTCTAATCGCCAGCAACAATCAGCAGATCGCGGCGAGGTAGTCTTTCAACTAGCGCTTGCAACTGACAGTAAAACGCCTCTTTATCGCGCTGTTCGGCAGTCCAAGTTGGTGCATACAAAGAAACGATGGAGATGTTCGTGAAGTGACCCCTCAGTCGCACGTAGGCCATCCGGTCATTGACTGGTTCCCAAGCGAGTAGCGCGAAGTCCGCTTGTCGCGATAGGGCGATCGCCACACCGTGTCGCGCGGGACGCTGTGGTACAGGGTAAAGCGTGATTCAACTCCCGGGATCTTTATTTCACGGGAGCCTGAGTCAGGGAGTCGAACTTCAGACAGACAGAAGACATCCACGTTGTACTGATAAAGGCTGCGTGCGGTCAGACTTTGGGTACCGGGGTCCAGGAACGTTCGCACATTCCAGCATCCAATACCGAGAGTCCGTCCACGATTGGGTAGTCCAGCTCGAATACTATCCGCCCGCACCACTGGACCAGGGTTGCGCAGCGCGTCGGTTCCCGCGGACGTCGTAGCATGGGTCGTAATACTGTGATCGGACATATTTCATGAGGTTTCTTGGGAATTTCGAATACGGGCGGGTCCCCAACAGCCGCTCGGATCGTTTGTTCGAGGTTGTCTCATCTAGCGCTTTGGCTTAAAAGCCTATCCACATGGCAGCAGTGGCAAGTAAACTTATTTAATGGCGGTTTACGGTCGCCATGTCACAATGCCGTCATTGGATCTTGCGGCTTTTTATACGGCTTTCAGCGTGACAGACCTAAGCCCACCGCACCCTCGCAGCAATGTCGCTGCTGGTCCGCGACTGCTTATTCGTCAGACCTGGGCCTGCTTATTTCACAGCTAACCTTCACTGAAGGTCGTCCCACTATCCACCACCTGTGAACGCGCCAGGTAGCCAGCAGCTAGGCTAACGGCCAACCCGTCTTCCCGGGTGGGCGTGACGCATAGACCTTCACAATTCGACGCTGCGAGGTGCAACCTGATCACGTAACTTTGATGATGGGACTGTTGAGGGGTGGAAACTGGAAACAACACAAAGATTGAGTCCCACATGTCAAGGCATCCTGAAAAAACTGGATGTACCCTCAACCCCTTCGAAGTGAGCTTTCTAGCTCGAGGCTGTTCCCAGACGGACCTACCCACGATAAGGGAGGTTTGAGATGCCAATTTAGTCGACCGGTGCGCCGACCCCCGTTTGAACATACCAGGTTTTCCAGAAGATGCGATCACTGCAACAAGAAAGTTATTGGCCTGACGTTTCGGATTCTCGCTCGAACCCATCATCACAGACATTCGCAAATAAGGGTAATGGTGGCACAAGGAGTGCCGTCTTTTCCCTACCAAATCTACTCAAGACATGGTTGGGTTCATGTGGTGAGCGCAACAACAGAAGCGACGACCCCAACCAACAATAATCTGGCAATCGGTACATCCGACAATCCAGCCACAGTGCTCAGTCTATGTGATGACTAACCACGCAAATCAGGCACTATTACCGCCATCGTACGAACCGGATGGAAAAAATGAGAAAATCAGGCCGGAACAGAGCCGCTCTTTCCAAAAATCAGCTAACGTCCTGTCCGATTTTATTACAAAATTCAGTCTGTGCTGGTGGATAGAGGCTCCAGGAGTCCATAAAGTCACAGTTAAGGCGCCTGATCAGAACACTTTTCAGGTATTCCCCTGCGGGTCCTTAGTAAAATTGAATAAGGCCCCTATTATGGCTGAAACCGGGGTTTTATGCGTACGAACTTACTGAGGTGACCCCGAATATTGTATTCACACAAGTTCTATAAGTGAAAATTCACAAATCGTACGCACGGTGCCTTATGGTTGACAACCCCAAGTGACTCGAATGCAAGCGGAGTGTGACTGGTAGGCGCACATGCCGGGCGGCCGGGAAGTCATCCTGCCTCGACAGAGTTGAATCACTCGGACAGTGAGTACAGTCATACTAGCGCAAGTAAAACTTAGGTAGTTGTTTGCGAAAACCCTCGCTCTGTAGGAGCTGGCAGAGAACATTAGTGCATACATCATGGAGAAAGCAAGCCCCCCCCCCCACGCAAGCGAACCAATAAAACTTTATGGAGTCTCATCGTCCACACATACACCACAATTGATAGTTCGACCGTCGTTTCCGACGATGTCCACCATGTGCTTCACAGCAAAGTGAAGCAGGTTCAGTGACTCGCGCGTGGATTGGGCTTTTAGTGGTAATAGATTTAAACTCCACCCATCGTACTCTTTCGTCCCCACACGAGCTCGGTGTCAGGACATATTTAAGAAGCCCGAAGGCGGGAGAGCGCGCAGGTGGCTGGAACGGCCGGATCCGCGTCCAGGCGTGCTGTCACACCCCTGGTCCACAACAAACACTTGACCAGGATCTTAATCAGCAACAAAATTGCGTCAAAGACAAGAATGACACAAGTCAGTGGGCAACCATGCACACGACCTGTATACCCAGCGGGAGATTAGGCGCATCCCCCGGCAGTGAACCAGGTGTCAGAGAGATGCCAACATATCCCAGTATGCGAGGGCCATGGTTTGCTGAACCATGGCATGGCAGACCACACGTCCTTCACTAGTGGGAAGCGAGTCAAGTGATGAGATGTGACTGGTCTGGGCGAGCACATCGAGGGCAAACAGCTCCTCCCTGTCATGTGGGATCAGCCGTCCGGTTTTGTAAGTTGCAGAGGAGACACGTCACGCCCATCTCACCACGCCACATCCAACACTACAATAATAGGTGATAGGTCGTACGTAGTATTTGAGAACCACCGCTACCTGAGGGTACATCTGTGGCTCGCAAGTGATCTGCATTATAGTGAGAGCTGGCGGAGCGTTCACCTCGCCCGCTCCTCATTCGCCCATCACATTACGGTGGCCGGATGTTTGACTAACGATAAACAGGAGGGCAGTGGCCAAGCTGGCGTAAGTTCCCGACTAGTGCGAAACTCTGACTAACCCCTGGACCCACACGAACCAAACTTACATTTGTGAGAGCGGTTATAAGGACACGTAAAGGAAATATTGCAACCTTAACCTCGAATCAGAGATCCTAGTCTTTCTGCCAGTTGGTAACCTGACCAGAGGTTCAGGGCTGCGTGATAGATGAAAAGCGTGTCAGCCCCTTCTCATGACCCTGGCAGAACAAGACTATAATTACCTGGCATACCCGGACACCCTTAAGCCTACCCCCCATGACTATGTTCACTGCTCGTTTCAACCGTCGCTGCTCAAACATAACTTACTTATATTACTGTACAGTCTGAGGCAAATGAACTGCTCACTAGATCGAAAGACTTGTTTGGCTAACGTTTCGAAGAGCTGGGGCGGCTCTCCATTGTCAAAGCGTCTAAAAACACATCTCACCTTTGGTGGACAAATGTATGAACAAATCAAAGGCACCCCCATGGACTCCCCCATATCAGGGCTGATTGCTGAAGTGGTTCTTCAACGGATAGAACACTTGGTGTTCACCAAGTATCAACCAAAGTTCTGGGCTCGTTACGTCGATGGCACCTTCGCCATTGTCAAATCATATGATGTGGAGCGCCTTAAAGAATTACTAAACTCGGTTGACCCGAATATCCAATTCACGATGGAATCCGAAACAAACAACCAACTTCCCTTCCTCGATGTCCTTGTGCGTCGGTTTGCAACTGGGCAATTACAAACTACCGTTTTCAGAAAAGCCACCACCACAAGACAAATACTAAACTTCAACAGCAATCACCCCCTCTCTCACAAACGCAGCCGTGTCCGTACTCTATTCCAAAGAGTTGAAATACACTGCAGCAAACCAGCCGACAAAAGAGTTGAACGACAATACCTTCATGACCTCTTTCGAACCAATGGATACCCAGGCTACTTCATCAGGTAAAGCAAGCGCCGAGTCAACAGACG
>CACRXP010000121.1:959537-979874 GCA_902702965.1 Spirometra erinaceieuropaei
CAGGTAATGGAACCTGACTTATTTTTAATGCATTAGTGTCGACTGCCACGTTATCCACCGGAACTGATTTGTCTAGAGTTTCCTCTGGAGACATAACTCGCTTCCTCTTCCTGACTGGCTTTGACTTTTCCGCGCTAGCGCCTTTATAAGTAGGATGTTCGTCGCCGATCGATCGGAAATTTGGCGGATTATCTGGTAATTCTATCTTACTATGCTTAAGAATAGCCATGATGATGTCCGTCAGTAGGCCTTGCTTCTCTTCTAGCGTCTGGACCCGCTTTTCAAGTTCCTTACAGCCGACACAGCGACCGACAAGCGCAGAATCCGCCCCGTCTCTCATACAGTTTTCGAGGCCTCTTGGCAGTGCATCGGTTCTTATTTCCTGTCTTATCTCTTCGAGGCTATTGTGCGTAATCACCCTAGAGTCTAATGATTCCAGCGGCATTTTATCGCAAGAGACTGCTAATGAATTAAAGACCGTTTTCAGCTGCTCTTCTGTAGTTGATAAACATATCTGACTAGCTCCAAACCGTTCATCGATAGTGCAGTGGCTAACGCTGTGGCCTCCTGATCCGCAGGTACCGAGTTCAAATCTCGGTTGCACAACCTTTGTGAACGAGTTTTCTTTATAACAAATTGGCTCATTGTTGATGATTTTCAAACTCGTCAATCAGTACTAGAGTAGTGCACGATGTTTTCAACAATTGTTAGAATGAAGAATTTGTCAATTATTAAGTTAAATAGGAAATGACTCAGCCGTTTATAGTTTTCGACGTAGATCTCGGAGAAAAGTTGTTCCTAATATGTAGGTTCCGCTCATTGCTACTTATAAAGAAGGAAGAGCCGGAGGTGGAAAATTAAGCTGTTGGAAGGAAGCAATTGGTGGAGGACAAAGTTGCTGCGGTCTAAAATTTGTGGGGTAACTACTACCTAGAGATGCAGCATCATGTGGAAAAACATTTGAGGAGGGCGCAGAAAGAGAAAAGTTATTTTGCTGGGTTGGAGAAATAGGAGGCATAAAAGTAGAATTTTGTGATTTGTTAGCATAATATGAGGGGTAGTTTATGTTAGGTAGCGGACGTAATGGTTTCGAGAAACAGTTAACATCAGGAAAGGGGTTTATTATTTGGGGTGTCAGACTAGCAATGGGATTGGAAAAGTTGTAAGCAATGCTATATAGTTGCATTTTACAGGCTGGTAAATAAGAGGGTTTCACAACTGGAGTGTTTACGTTAAGTTGAGAATTCTGGATAGGAACAAATAATGATCTCCCTGAACTATCATCTGGCTTATTTGACCTACACGCAAGGGTTTTTTTTTCTCCCGTAAAATTAATCCAATCATTTTTAGGTTTTTTAGTGGAGTTTTTTTCACCTCTCGCAAGTCATTTTACTCAATGGACTACTAATTCAGAAGCCATGAATTGAATTTTGTAGTGATTCTGCCTACCTCGTCCAAAATTTACATGCCAATTTATTTTTACTTGCTTCGATGGGACCCCGACGGGTCTTTAACAAAACGTTATTACTACTATTATTATAATTATTAAGTAAATTTAAGTCAGTTTATTAAGGGAATGAGGCTTTCGCCCTTGAGCTCCCTATTCATATTGATAAAAGGAAATAGAATCATCAATTACACCAGCAAATACGGAAATTGAAAAGATAGCGGTAAGTTTGAGCCGGGCGCAAACTGCCGCCACTAAAACAACCCCGACTATACGTACAATAGTTTCCCAGCAAATGGGTATGCAGTCAACTCTTGAGGGACTCCACAGATTCGGAAGGAAACAGCGCATCAGGGAGTCCGTTCCATGGCCCAATGACGCTGTGGGAGAAGGCGTTCCGTCAGACGTCGGAATGAGCCGGCTTCCGCTGCAGTTTGAAGGGATGACTACGCAGACGGTCAGTCCCGGCCAATTCGAAGAATTCATCAGCCTCTGACAATTCTGTAGATTTGAATGAGATCGCCGAGCAGTTGCCTGTAGTTTAGAGGAAACAGATTTAGTTCGTCAGCCTGGTTTCGCAAGGCAGATGATTAAGATTCTTGACCATCTTTGTAGTTATCGCCTGCACTCTTTCAAGTCGTTGATAGTCTTTCTTCAAACACGGTGGCCAGGCTTGGACTGCATACTCTAAGTGAGACCGGACGAGTGGCCCATAGGTTTTTCCGAGGAACTCTTTATCGATCTGAACAAATCCTCGTCTCTGCGCAAATAAAACTCCTATCGCACTTTTGGCTGCCCTTTGGCACTGTAATGATGGTTTCAGCGAGGAGGTATTTAAGACGCCGAGGTCTTTCTGTTCCAGAACATTTGAAAGGGGTTGACCACCCAGGACTTATTGAAAGGAATCGTGCTCCTTACTGGTCTTTTTGGTGCGGAATCTCAACACCACACATTTGTCCACATTAAAATTAAGGGGCCAACGAGCTGATCAACACTTCAGACGGTTGAGACTGTCTTGAAGCGCGTACCTGTCTGCGTCAGATCTGATGGTTCTCCACCGCTTAACATCATCAGCAAAAATGATCGCGCTGCATCCCAGATTGCCGACGCAGTCGTTAATGTAAACAAGGAATACCAACGGCCCTAAGACGGAGCCCAGGGGTACACAACTTAGAACGGGGACAGGAGTTGACCTTGAGGCATTAACGCACACCCTTTGTGATCTCCTTGTAAGAAAATCTTTTATCCCTGTCAGCAGCCTTCCTCTTATCCCAATTTCAGAAAGTTTGTAGTGTAGGCATATGTGTGGGACGCTGTCGAACGCATTCTTGAAGTCCGTGTAGATGACGTCGACCCTACCATTCCAGTATATTGTATATTAGGCGCAGATTTTCTTCACGCATTTAAGTTTTCTCTCGACTTTAACGTTAACGCCCTCCGTGCCAGCGGTACTGAAGTGCCACTTAGGTTCGAGATGCCTGTCCGTCGACAAGAAGTTAACACAGTCAAACTAGAATTTATAGAAAGCTTAATCCTACCTACCATTGACCTGTGGTCTTCCAAATTTTGCCGCCTGTCGCTAAAGGGTTCTTTAAACTCGTCCCCTCCCTCGAGTGGAAATTAATCGATCCTTTCAACTTGGTCACGATGGACATCACAGACGGCATTTCCTTGATCATCGGGACCACATTCATCGGGTCTCTCTCACAACTTTAGTCGATTAAAGTGAGCGATATGTTCGGCCGCGAAAGGCCGCTCGCGGTCCTGAATCACAAATGTCGTGTCAGAGATCACCTTCGTTAAAGTGTACGAACCTGACCAGTCTAACACAAATTTACTCGGCATTACTTGCGGGGCTGTACGTGCTCTGGGCCATACGATATCACCAACAACATATGGGCACCCCTGGGCAAGTCTGTAATAATGGTCCTTCTGTCGGTTTTGGGATCCACGTACGTGTCTTCGCAATTCCTCGGCTGAAATACGCAACTTATTATGTAGCCTGGTGACATAAGAATTAAATGGTACTTGGGTATTCTCCAGTGGTACTTGGAAGTCATCCAGTATCCGCATTTCCCGACCACAGGTGAGAGCAAAGGGGACTGTTTGGTCGAGGAGTGAATCGTGGAGATGTATGCGAGCATGTATGCGGGTAAGGCATCGTCACACGTGAGGGGGGCCTGGCGGTCTACGAAGGCGTTTAACAATCCGATTAGCGTCCCATTCGTTCGCACCACTTGTCCATTACCCTGCGGGTGGTAAGCGGTAGTGCGTGTCTTGTTGATCCGTGGGTACTTACAGAGTCTGTGAAGAACTGCGTTTTCAAATGGAGTTCCTCGATCTGAGTCAATTTGGTCTAGGGTCCCTCATCTACATACCCAACCATTAAAAATGGCCTGAACGGCCCTGTCCGCCGACATACTGGGCAAGGGTTCCACCTCAGCCATTTTCGTAAAGAAGTCGACCATGACCAGAATATAACGATTGCCGCGGACTGATGGGGCAATGGGTCCGATGATGTCAACGCCAACGAGTTCGTTGGTGTACCCTGCCATGATTAACTGACGGGGAGCTCTTTTCGAGTGAGATTGTGGCTTTAGTTGACTACACAAGGTGCAACATCGAATAAAATCCCACACGTAGCGTCTTTTGTTGGGCCAATAGTATCTCCTCTTCACAGTCCACTCGGTCTTATGGATTCTGGTGTGCCCTAGCTGAGTGTGTATTCGAGTGAGGACATAATCTATCATGGATAACGGTAGAACGATACGCCGGGGATACTGACTACCATCGCGGTTGAACAATAATTCATTATATAGGAAAAGTTTATCCCACACCGTGTGCAGAGAGTGCGTCTCGTAACTTAAACCCCGAAACTCGGGCCCACTCAGAGGTCGCGATTCGCCTTGCTTTCTGTAGTAGATCGGGCATATATGAGGATCCTCGTGCTGAGCCTGAGCCCAAAGCTTGCTCTGGTCTTCATGGAGTGTTATGTTGCTGATGCTAATGTCTGTGCAAGACGGGGATTCACAACGAAGACGATACGACTTCTGTCCATTACCCTGCGGGTGGTAAGCGGTAGTGCCTGTCTTGTTGATCCGTGGGTACTTACAGAGTCTGTGAAGAACTGCGTTTTCAAATGGAGTTCCTCGATCTGAGTCAATTTGGTCTAGGGTTCCTCATCTACATACCCAACCATTAAAAATGGCCTGAACGGCCCTGTCCGCCGACATACTGGGCAAGGGTTCCACCTCAGCCATTTTCGTAAAGAAGTCGACCATGACCAGAATATAACGATTGCCGCGGACTGATGGGGCAATGGGTCCGATGATGTCAACGCCAACGAGTTCGTTGGTGTACCCTGCCATGATTAACTGACGGGGAGCTCTTTTCGAGTGAGATTGTGGCTTTAGTTGACTACACAAGGTGCAACATCGAATAAAATCCCACACGTAGCGTCTTTTGTTGGGCCAATAGTATCTCCTCTTCACAGTCCACTCGGTCTTATGGATTCTGGTGTGCCCTAGCTGAGTGTGTATTCGAGTGAGGACATAATCTATCATGGATAACGGTAGAACGATACGCCGGGGATACTGCCTACCATCGCGGTTGAACAATACTTCATTATATAGGAAAAGTTTATCCCACACCGTGTGCAGAGAGTGCGTCTCGTAACTTAAACCCCGAAACTCGGGCCCACTCAGAGGTCGCGATTCGCCTTGCTTTCTGTAGTAGATCGGGCATATATGAGGATCCTCGTGCTGAGCCTGAGCCCAAAGCTTGCTCTGGTCTTCATGGAGTGTTATGTTGCTGATGCTAATGTCTGTGCAAGACGGGGATTCGCCACGAAGACGATACGACTTCCTCGAGAGGGCATCGGCATTGTTACGTTGGCAACACACACGAAGCTGTGTACACACGCTATACCGACGGGTGGAAACTCATTGAAGCACTCCAGTCGTCAATCTGGACGAGATGAAGCTCCTCCAAGAGCTCTTCAGTCCCATCGTCTATCCGCGAACATTCGTTGAACGGAGCCGAAAGCAACCAAGGATGCGGAAATAAGAACCTATTCAGCCAAAATCGTGGCGGAGCATTCCATACATGAAAGGGTCTCCGAAGCCGTAGCCAGATCTCTCGCGCCGCTCGGAATAGGCGTTGCCCACAGGCCCGACTCAACAATCCGCCGGCAAGTGATGCGGCCAAAAGACCCGATCCCTAAACAGGAGATGTCGGCTGTTGTCTACCGACTTCAGTGTAGCTGCGGAATGTGTAACTACGTTGGGGAAACCGTCCGACGGCTGCAAACGCTCATGCACGAGCATGAGTTGGCCGTGCGAAGGTTGGACCCAAAGTCGGAGGTAGCAACCCATGCCGCCCAAATGGGACACGTCTTTAACTTTGACGCCGTTGAAATTGTGGGCCGAGGTGATGATCATACGGCAAGGCAGGTACAAGAAGCCTGGATGTCTACAGACTGTTCTGTCAACCACCACATCAATTTACCTCCCCTTATCTGGTTTTACGGACATTCTTGACGGGGGACAGTCACGGCGCAGGACAATCGGGGCCGCCAATTATCACCGCGGCCGATGAAGATGGGCGGGATTCAGGTCACGATGACATGCGGGTCGGATGCAGCCACACAGGCGGCATTGATGGGCCAGGCATTGGACAAAGTGCGCCATAAAAGGAAAGCTGTGTGCACGACTGCTCAGTCTCTGAAGATGGGTAGAAGAAACGACTACCCGAAACGTCAGACCTCAAATACACCTCTCCCGGTGAACGCCTCCTCTTCTTTTGATGACCAATCTTATTCAAAAATATATGTGTATTGTGATTTGAAAGGAATTTCTTAGTTTTCATCTTAAACTTGACTATGGCTTGACTTTTCCGCATAGAATTTGGAAGAGCATTCCAGATAGTGGCATATCTTATGGGATAGAATTTTGGTCGTTGGGACTTTGTGAATCTGGGGATCCCTAAAATATGTTTGTTATTTCTGCTGTTTCTGGGGAGGGTGGGGGTTGGTTTGCTAATAAATTCGTTTTGAGAATATCTCGGTCATGGGTTACCTTGAATAGGAAGTATAGACCATTCTGGAGTCTTCTGATCCAAAGAGATCAAAGACCGTCTTTATGCTATAGTTCTAAGTATGAACCCTGGGTGCCATCACTTCTGGATGAAAATCTAGTAAAACATATCTGAATGTCTTTTAGTTCTTTTCAGCCGTCTGAGGGCATTATGCCGAAGAAAATTGAACAATAATCTAGGAGACAAAAAACGTACATTTTGAAAAGTTGTATTCTTAGTGCATTAAGTTCGTCGGCATAAATAAAAGTTTGCGAATTTCTGAGTTCAATCAAAATGTCAATGATGTAAAGAAGGAAGAGTGGCGGACCCAGAACCGTGCCTTGAAGTACGCCACTCGGGATTGAGTGAGGTGTCGAGTAGCTATTACCGACCATGACTTTCTGATACCGGTTGGATAGAGAGGACTCAATGAAGTCGAGTAGAGGAGGCCGGATGCCGACAGCTTCCAATTTTACCAAAAGACGTCTATGGGACACCTTGCCAAAGGCTTTGCTAAGACCAAAGCTGATAACTACCACTGACTGCTACTCATTACGAAGAGAAGTAATTAGACTGAGAAATGCCAAGCGGCAAATTTTGCAAGATCGTTCAGACAGAAATGCATGCTGACTAGAGCTCAGAAGTTGATTAGCTAGATAGAAGTCAAGAATTTCATTGAAAATTATCCTTTCAGGAAGCTTTGCTAGAGACGGTCTTTTGTGAGCGCCCCGATAGTTATTAACATCGGATCGAGATCCAGACTTGAAGATAGACTTGATAATTGACGTCTTCCATGTTTCAGGAAAGAAATATTTTGGACACTTATAAACCGAGAATAAATGACTAAGCAATATGGCAAGGTCGGATGCCTGTTTTTCAATCGAATTTGAAATCCCATCCGTTCTTAGGCAGTGTGGGTTTTTCGAATGACTTATGTTCTTTTAATTAGATGTGAGGAGACATCAATTGCACTCAATGTCCTATATGATGGCGACGAAACAGAGAGACTGGTTCGTACTCAGTAACAAGGTGTTTTGCAAAGAAGGTACTAAGCAACTCCGCCTTGTCAGTGTCATCAATGAGGAAGATTTTCTTAGAGGAGGGCTGATGCTGAAAGATATTAAGGACGGATTTGCCAGGGTTCGGGTCATTGAGAGCAAGTGATTCTCTTCGCCTGTCGCGCGCTTGGCGCATCCTTTAGGCAATTTCGAAAATTTGTGTAATTCTAAAGTGAATAGATAACGAACTAGTGGATAGGTCACGCACCTACCGTCGCAACCTTATAGTCTGTAACGAAGACAATAAGGAACAAGGGAATCCACAGAATTAGACTTATTATATCTACGCGGCACAAACTCTAGGATGTCTTTGGAAACATTGGACATGACATCACGAAGAATGGTTGCATCGCTACAGGTGAGAAAGCTACACCAATCTTATTTTTCCCAAGGAACTGATTTCTGTTGAATTAATCTTTTTGTTATGCATGTTTTCAAAAAAATATATTTATAGCACTCGAGTTTACCCACGGATATATCCTCGCACCACGCGCCTAAACCCGTTGTTTTTAATGAAGGTTCCTTACAAAACCTATCAAGAGGAAAATATGATATGATTGTCATATTATTATTTGACCTAGTATTACTGTTTTGTAAAAGATTTAAACTGCCGATATATGCCAAAAATCATTTCCAAGTCGTGGTGAAGGAGTTGATTTAGTTGGGGGAGCAGTGAACTGAATCTGGAGTTTCCAATTCTCACCAACACTCCATCCGTAATTCAATGGCTAAATAATGAAGAAAAAACGACTTGTGATTTGGTGGATGCGCTTGGTACGTATTTGCCAGTCTGTCGCTTAATCGCTCGAACATGACCTACTCCTTGTCTCGCTTGCAGCGCTTCCGTTTACGGATGTCTTCGCTGTTGTGGAACTCAGTAATATCTCTCGCACTACTGTTCAGTCTCACAGTGTATTTCTGATTCATTACTTCTGATGGTCAGAAACTAAATGTTGAGTAGGCTAGGAGAGATCATTACTATTGCTATCTAACTAGTCAATAGAGTCATGACTCGATCAACTCTTAAATACTTGCACCACTAAACTAGTAAATCAGGCTCTATTGGAATATTGAAATAGATGCCTTTTCTTGAAAACGGAACAAATTGCATAACACTTTCATAATACCTTCCTAACTTCAAATTTGGTCCTATTTTAAATATGTCAAATCTTCCGCTTTATACCATCAGTCGGACTAATAATTAACACGTAAAAAGACGGTGTTCATGATAGATTAACCCATGGCCTTTATGCTCATTATGTCCTGCATAAAAGTCTCATAAAAGCGGAGTGCCAGCATCAGTAAACCATAGCCCCTGGCATTGGATATATGTGCGAATTTTCCGACCATATTTTAAGTGGGCGACGCCAACTACTAACTAGGCCCCCATAATTTAACATCTTCAATAATTTTTCCATTTACAGATACCGTACAATTGGTGGACGATCGGAAGCCTAGTAGGTTAATTCCCACCGTTCACAAGGAATCATAGAATATGTTCATTAGCCGTCAAAGTTCGAGACGAGCTCGGCCAGCCAAAAGGAAAAAGCACATGGCCGATAATTAATATACAGTGAGCTACCCAGTGCGAATCTTGTCAGTGTTGCGTTTAAGGACCCCAGTGTAGGTTCATTCGAATGCAAGAGTAAATTCCACTGATTTGTGTTCCCGAGAGCAAGGACCGATGATAATCGGTTCTCGAGTTTTTTGCTAGGTAGCATATCGACCCTTAACTGTAAGTTACAAGATGAGTTAGAATCTTACCACTTTAAATTCCTTCGGATGATATGTTTGGTCAGCTCTCGGATAAATAAATTCTTTGGCTTGTGGTTACTAGTCTGACTGTTTAGTCTATCGTCTCCACACCGCACACCGCATAGCCGGTGTAGCTGGAAGCCTTTCCACCATATTAACTTCTGCACTTATGCTGATGTATGAAAAGGGTTTCTCTCCTTTCATTCCTCTGCAGAGATGAATTCGAGATCTCATGCAACCCTGATAGCACCATCCCCGTCTGGCCCAGTCATGCACCGGGGCCAGAGGGGGCTGGGCCCCGTTCGGGAGGGGCTTTGACGGGGCTGTGGACGGGAGAGCCCCGTCTAGCTCCGTCCTCGGAAAAAAATGCCAAGGGGGACGACACCCCCTCCGTGATATAAACTGCACTTTTACGTTGCCGGTGTTTTCCATTACCTCATTCTCCGCACAGTAGGTTATACTATTCCACATTGGAACGCGGGTCACCCATACCATTTGCGTGTACTAAATGTTACCCACCCTGATTTACTACAGTGTTTACGCCGACAAATCAAACGTGTCCCGAGGTATACACAAACAAAAGCAATGAATAGTAAGAACGTGCATGTGGAAGTTTATTGAACATATAAAATAAAAAGGGGGTTGAGGAGGATGTATATGAGGCATATGAGATACAGATCCGTATTGTTCTGTCAACTAATCACCAGTGTACTGTTGACGGAAATTCTCATCCACGGCAGGTTCATGTAAGAAAAGAAACCCAGCTACAAAAATATATTAATAATTCTTTTCATTATCACTTTTGGTAATATTTATGTTTTAGTAAATGGCATGCGCGGCGTATAACTTAATTTGCACTCAGAACTTTAACTTGAGGAATGAAAAAATTATTGGACTATTTATCATGTCAAAATACGTGATAAATACATTTAAAGGGGACTAAAGGAATAATAAGGCAGTTGGTTATGGTTATTAAATTGTTTCAGTCCCCTTTAAAGTAATTTATCATGTAATTCTGACATAAAATGCCAGAAAATACCGATATAAAATTATATCAGTATTAATGTATTAGAAAGTATATCAGAAAAAGTTACCCGGTAAATAAACGTATTGCTAACAGAAAATTAAATATTCAAATTGCCGTTAGAAACTCTAATGTGTAATATATCACACAATTAGAGATTCTAACGGCAATTTAAATATTTTATTTGCTGTTAGAAATACTTCTATTTACCGGGTAACTTTTTTTGATGTACAGTCACGGCTGGTCGCTGAACAATCCAGGGGAGCCTAATTAAATGCGTTGTTATTACTTGGTAGAAAATTCTGTACCATATCGGCAGTGCGTCGCCGTTTTGCTCGCCCGTTGTATCGATCTCGGTTTCCGTGGAACCATTCTATCGTTGTTTGCCGAATCACTTCTGAATGGCAGCCAAGATACTGCTCATTGTTGCGTATGGCATCTACAGGTGTTTAAACAAAACATGATAGACAGATCACTAAGGAGGCTGAAAAGAGGGCTACCCACGAAAGACCGTTTCTCGGTCGAACTAGCCCAGCAGAAACTTAGGCAAAGGAGAGGTTCAAATAATTCAGTTATTCGTCCATTTGACCAAGCTTAGCGAGACGTCTTGGTATGTTACACCAGGCACGGATGTCGACAAACACTATCTCGACCACAGGCAGCAGACGGGACGTGAAATAAGCAGCAGGAAACTGAAAGTATCCATGCTAATAGCTTTACTGTGTACCCAGGGGACATTATGCACGGTAGTAGGCAGGATAAAGTTAACCTGCGCGCCAAACCCCTTGTTTGGATCGTAGTTTCCCTTGTTGACCGGTTGTATCGAAGTACTTCTTAGATGTAGTAGAGACGGACATTTATTCGTTGGATTTTGATATTTTGAAACACAAGGCATCTGAGAGTAGAGATTACTCAAGCACGCTAAGACATCCCATTCTCAAGTCAGAAGTCAGGAAGACAAGGTTGGAGAAGTTGCCTTTATCCTTAAGCGATTGGCAACTGAGAATTTGTTCTCATCTGTGGCCGGTGCATGCGTAAAGGTGAAACTAAGCGGATTCATGAGCTCCGAGTTTGCAGTTAGCTGACCAATCCTGACAATCACAATGTGTTCGCGTAGGTGTTAACTTTAGTGGGGAAGAAAAGTCAGCGTCGACTTTGCTTCTCAGTTAACCCTGTCCTCGGCTAAGAAAAGTATCACAAAATAGCAAATGCAACATCGAATACTCATTTGCATCAGCTTTTTGATTTGATGTATAACAGACTAGAGTCGAGGGCCCCCTTGTTCACGTTATACACATGATCCACGGAGTCTAGAGTGCGCTCGAAATCGCCCGTCAAAACCGTTTCTGCATTAATTTGAAAAAACATTGCGTTTCTTTAGAGACGGAGAAAGTTTCGGGGACTGCTTCACCAAGGCTGTATACATATAATACAAATCTAGACTGAACAAAGTGACAGACGTGCACCTCAAAGGGGGGGGGGGTGGAAATAGACCGAGTGCATGGATATATGAGTGCTGTACAGTTTACGACGATCAACAATTTGGGTATGAGGTGCCACGCTGGCAGGTAGGATAGTGTCAATCCCATTACGGCATACTAAGGAAAACTTTTGGCACTAACTTCTAACATCTGTATGACTCGTACCCTTTGCCCAGGCACAGACGTAGAACACGTCAGCATCATACTAAAACAGTATGTCTGATTTCCCGGTCTTACCAGATACTCTACCCAAACTACGTAAACACATGACAATGTAGGAAGGAGGTTAGTCAATTAACATCAAAGTACGGTACCTTTGGCCCTGAATTGTAAAATAACGAATCCAAAATAACGTCCAGAAAATGCCTCTGTCGTGCTTGACAGAGATCACAGCTGCCAGAAGAATGAGTGAGTCGGAATAAAGTGCGAGTGTTCTGTCTCGACTGCTCTTGTTCCTCATCCTCCACTGTGTTCAAGTTGCAAGGAGGTGGCCAACTGACTGGGAAAGAGCTTGGGCACAGTTGGCTGACGAGGAATCTTTTTTCAAGTTTTGCATGTTACACACATGCTATTATGTTTTTCCCAGCAGACCGGATCAATGCTCAAACACTCTTGTCCACCAGAACTGAAGTAAAAGTCATAACAGCCTCACTAACGTAGTATCTTGTCAGTCGTTAACCTCCAAGGACATGACAGCTAAGAGGTCGCGATAGTCAAAAAGTGACAGGGGTGGGTTAGTAATAAGAAAGAATTTGCAAACTCAGACTAAATCTCCCTACGTCCCATTCCTTTTCCATTTCGGGACTTATGCGAAAGTCACGGAGATGAGACCAGATACCATGATATATATCTCAATCAGGAGGACCGGAACATGGTTCAAGTTTAATTTCACAAAAGACAAAGATCTTGCCCCAGCCATAAAATGCATGAGGCAGTTGATCGTGTCTCAAGTGAGTCGACTGTGAAAAGGAAGAAAAAATATACCACTGGATGAAACATGTCAGCAATCTGGTTTCTAGCTGAGTCTGCTGATACAGACAAACCGACTGCAAAAAGCCTGTTGGATTTGGCCGGAACTGTTCCCAACCGATTTTCTTGTTTCCACTCAGGGACTGCTTGGGGTTGCCTGACGTACGCGACAGCGGTAGTGGTTACCTTTATACGGGCCACGTGGTAGACGCGCTGGACCAGCACTAGGGCCATATCGAATTCTGGCAGGCGATTTCGGAATGCACATCATAACAAATGCCAAAATTTCGGGGTGTGGCGGCAGACCCAGTTGCCGGCAAACGTCGCGCACATGCGACTCCTGCCGCCCTCCCCACTGTTGCTGTTGGTTAAATTTCTGGTCATTTGCTGTGTGGACCAGGAGGTGTGGAGTGGATCGCCAAGGTGCGAGCTCGACAGTGCCACCCATCTGCGCGCTCCTCCGCCTCTTCTTGACCCCGTGTTGTCTTTAAGCCCGAGTGGGGGAGAAGTACAGAGTGCGATAGACGTTGCGCAAGCCTACATTCCCTACAAATTAATTCACGCACAAATCATCGTGCCCGCTTAATCTTGCTGCCGAGCACACGGTGGACATCGTCGGAGGCGACGGTCGAAATGTCGGTGGTCGTCGTGTATGGTTAATAGTCACGTCAATGGAGTGTAGTTAAACCTGCTGGGTAACGAGTTAGCTTGTCGGATAAGTCGATTTTCAAGTCGCCCCCGTTCGAATCCATCTTTGATATCTTTATGCCTACCGTGGAGAAAATGGATTAAGAACTGGTAAGATCGCGGGAGATCGATGCGCTGGAGGGCAGAATTGACATCTTAGTCCCCTTTCCATTCCCGGTGGAGGTGTAACCACGGTCTACGCCTTCAATGGTCGCTTCTCGGAAACCGAATTGAGATCCAGCCTCCGGCATCCTTTTGTGCAGTCGTATCTGCAACGTTCGCCTGTTTCGCCGATGTGGTTGCAGTCATTATTACGTAAGGCTTTGTAAGCAGCCGCTGTGGGGAAAAATGTGGCACGTGGACCTGTTTATCTCCCAATATTCATACGTTTTCGGGTGGGGTTCCAATTATAATCGTAGATATCGGGTTAATAAAGTTATGATCTCAGCATTAGGCTGCAATACTCGGCTGTCTGTAATTAATCAGACAACAGTCAGGCCGTAGGTTGCGTCTCACCGTCCTACCCTGAGGGGCCGTAGCCATCGAAGGACAGCCACGACCACTTTCAACTGTTGGCTCGCAGTTTTTTGGCTATCGGTCTCGGACTGCCTTGCCGGGCAGCATTCCTTAAGCGCCCGTCTTCCCTGAAGGGTCTAGGAAGTCGAGGTGTTCAGTCACTTTGTTGGCTGGTGCACTGCTGGAGGAGTTTGTGAACCCCACATTTCGTGGTTCCCCAATTGCACAAGGGTACACGTGGATGTCAGAGTATTTAAGTCGTTTGTTTCCATACCACTTGTGAATTGGATGCTCAAGCCGACTGCGTTCCGCACTCCTTTCGTGCTTTGATGACGGCAAATCTACTATTAGTACAAACAGCCTACAGTGGTGATTAATTAATGGGGGCCACGCTGCTGCATGGGTGTTCACTAAAGTGTTGACAGTCGGAATGCCATGCATCGACGTGCCAGCCAAATTGCCTACCTATGTGGACAGAAAATGTGATTGGCAAATAACCTGAGAGAAGGGTGGTGGCTTGCTTACGCATATCCCGTTTTAGTGTGTGGAAATCAACCCTTCATCCCTCATCGTGGCGAGCAGTTGTGAATGCGAGGCGGATGAAATTCGCCCTCTGTGGTTGTGGAACTTCCGTCTTTTTGCGTCTAGGTCGCTTGATCAGTATCACGCCTATAGGATTTTGTCAAGCATCGGTCGAATTCCTGAGTTAGACACTTCAAGGCCACCAAAATTCTTCAGCAACTTCTGAAAATGGCTGGTCTCGGCATTTAATCTGTCGTGTAGACGGACTCAAACAGCCAAGCCTCAGCGAACGAATTTGGGAAGCGCAAACATCAGCAATAAAATCAAGGACGGTCGTCGACACGCGACAGGTGCGGAACTGCCTAGGCGCCACTCCCGCACGCGCGGTCGCCCAAGACTGAAGTGACTGAGATCATCGCGGTCAGACCACTACTGTAGGTACAGCATCAGTTACGGGGCTGGTGAGGTCCCTGTTGGGAGTATCTACACTCCCAAAAACAAGAGCCAGCCAATCAGTGGAGGCCACGTGCGTTTTCTCAAGCTTGACTTAACTTGTAATTTCCTAATACACTTTTTCGTGACCGGTCTCGTTCTCCTTCTCTGCCGCGTTGGTATTGGGGATAAGAGTCGGGTGCGCATACGCTCCACGCGAATTCTAAGGACGAGGCAGGGTCATAACAGTCCCGATGATCAACCTTTGGGGCGACGCAAATATTGCCCAGCAAGTACTATGGTATACTCTAACTGTTCTACAAGACTAATTCTGTGTTCCTAGTTTGCGAAAATAGACAGCAAGTTCAACAATGCGAAATGTCAGGATGAATAAACGTAGCCCGACCATCCTGTAACATTTCGATTACGATTTCGTACAATGGGAGGCTGTTTAAGACGTTAAACAGCCAGTAGAGCTCTTCAAATTATATATTTCTCCTCGGATTATAACTCATATCTTCGCCTAAATGAGCATCGTTTACGAGTCCTCAGTGCTCCGCTTTGCGATTTGTTAGAATAAACCAGTATTTTTGAGGGCATCAATCACTGCTCAGCTGCATTCTAACAATAGTGCGTCAACTGCATTTCGATCCATAAGCGGCACCTGCAAAGCCTTATTGATTCGACACTAGCGAGGAGACCTCATACGTGTCATCACAGCAGCAATAAGGACTAGTGCTCGCTCGTGGTTTTCGGTGAATAATGCTATGGCATGAAAGAGGAATAAATCACACCATTAATATTTAGTAACGGCCACTAGCTAAGATGGAACGAAATAAAAGACGAGTCTTAAGCATGCCTGGAAGACCAGTCGGCAAGGATATGGAAGAGGACCCCACTCTACTGTTGGTAGACCGTGGATCGTGTCATACGTGATTGGTGATACGGGGAGTTTTACGAATGGGGCAGCGCACTAGACAGTAAGCTGACGAAAAGCAGGAAAACAGAAATTGTCTGGATTTCTCCTGAAAGACTCATCGTACGTTTTCGTACGACAACGGAAATGAGCGCGGTAACTGAAAATAAACAAAAAGCAAATCTCGAAAAATAAAGGAGTTTGAATGTTGGTTTGAAGTCATGGGAGGTGATTGTTATTAGCAGCAGAATGTCTGCGAAGACCTGCGAATGGGTGCCAAGATAAAAGCCCATATGACGTGATTCACAGTCTGCGGTCAGTAAAGTGGGGTCCTTCTCCATACCGTTGCTGACCAAAGGGCGCACAAAATTATCAACCAATATGACTAAATAAAGACCAGACAAGGTGGTCGGTGCGTTCGAAATTCCAGTTCATAAGTCACAGAACTCTCAGGGACACACTAGCGGCGGTCCCGAAATTGAAACCATTTGCAGCACAAAAGATGGTGCCTTTGTACTACAACAAACAGAAGCATGAAGAGAGCTCAAAGATCAGACCCAACGCCAAACATGATCGCTAATCGGGAAACCAAACACACAGGAACCCACAGTAAAGAGATGAAGCAAGCACGCCTAATCCCCAACAGACAAAGAAGTCACGATTTATGCTGCTCGGAAGGAACTTTTGCATTGCACCTCGATAGTCCGATAGCAAGAATAGTTCTCAGACCTTGTTTTGATAATAAATGGTGAAATGCAGTTATCCAAGCAAGTCGACGAGGTCAGCGGAGCAATTTCCCAGAAAAACTGGTTTTCTGTAAGACAGTGACTCCGCCGGGGCACGCCACCCTGGAGAAGGGATTAAAAGGAAATGCTTGACCCTGTTAACTTCCTAGCTGTGAACTGACCAACAACGGTATTCTCTGCGAAAAGCCTTCAACACGAGTCAAATTAATCAGTGGTACCATCTGACGTACCATGATACGACGACAGTTAATAGCTCAGGGTCTTAGCAGATAACCGCGCTTTTAAAGCATTTTCATAAGACTAAATCTTGCCCCGAGTAAATATTTATCTAAATGAAATTCCCTCAAATTGATTCGTTTCTACATGCGACGACTGCAGTGGTTGCACTGCAGCTTAGTCCTTGTCAAGTATAGACCGAAATAAGGAGCTGGCTGCATCGGCGACAAATCAACAGTAATCAAAACAGACCGGGGTGAACATGCCAAGGCAATACTTAACTCGATTGACCCAAAATGGACACTGAAATAGCGAATCGATTCATTATTGGTGGACCGGTGTAGATGTTCGAGGCCGCAAAATATGACGCCCAGAAATGTCAAAACTTTGAGGAAACTGGACCCTAACAGCAACCCCACACTGCAGCACATCAGTCAACTAAAGGGTTGACAGTCCCCCATCCCGCAGATTCCTCGTGGCGGACGGATGTGAAGCAAATTTTTCCAAAGTCGCCTCCTGACGATGGTTAAAATAACAGCAATCCTATAAGTGGAATGCGACGGCTTGTACCAAAGAGGTACCGGTTGCGGCCTCTTGATTGCTGCTTTCCCTCGGGGTGGGCGTACTTGTACTTGATACGGCTGCGATCATGTCTGATCTAGCCGGCCTCGATGATGTCCCGAACTGTACCTGTCCACGCGTGACGATCCGCGGCAGCAGATCTGGACAGTCCAACCCATTCCCTTCGCCAACGACTTAGACCGAATATCGAATGTCCAAGAACCACCTCCATGTCTTGACGAACTGTGTCGGGCCAGGTTTTGAACTGACCCCCTCTTCGACACCTCCAATGGGGCAACGATGCCGGATAGCGGGCAGTTATACTGAGCTTCTGAGGTGGACGACGAAGAACATGTCCGAACCACTTCAGTCGTCTTTCTTGAATGGCCTGAGTTATCCTTCCGATGTTGTCGCAGCGAGCGCAGACTGTCTCATTTGAAACGAAGTCGGTGAACTTCACTCGAAGGATGGTCCTCAAGCAGTGGTGGTCAAATACCTCCAGTTTTCGCTCGTCCTGCACGCACAAAGCCCAGCACTCACAACCGTAGAGAAGGACAGACCGGACAGATGCACGATACACGCGAATCTTAGTGGCGATGGAGAGGTCATGTCGGTTCCATAGGCATTTCCGAAGGCTTGAGAAAACCCAGCGGGCAGCATCGATTCGGGAGACAATGCGGTCCTTACTCTGTCCATTAGGCAGCAACCTCACCCCGAGGTATTTAAAACTGTCTACTTCTTCAAGTTGACAGCCATCAATCCCGAGGGATGCCTCCTACTGGTCAGGGATGCATCTTGAAAACACTTTGGTTTTCCCAGCCTTTATGGATAAACCGACCGATTTGGCGACCTCGTTCACCCGTGACACCACAGACTGCAGATCACCAAAACTTGAAGCAAGTAAGGCGATAAACATCGACATTATCGAGATCAGTCAGTCGATGTCCGGTTGCAAACTCAACGCCGTCACTCTCGCGTAGGACCCTCCCGATGATCCAATCAATATCATAGTTGAACAGTATGGGTGACAGGATACAACCCAGACCGAATACCGAACGGTTGGGAAAGATTGTTGCAGGCCAGGACCTTCGCAGTAGTGGAGCGATAATAGGCCTTGATCATGGCGATGATTTTTGCCGGTACAACATCTAACGCCGTTATCCGCCACAGGGACTCACGGTGAACGGAATCAAACGCGGCAGCAAAGTCAATGAAGCAATAGCCGTCGGCTGTTGGTAGCTATGGCGAAATTCGAGAATGCGCTTCACTGTAAATATCTGGTCTGCGCATCCTCGTCCAGCACGAAATCCGGCTTGGCTGGGTTCGTCCTTGAGTCATGCACAGCCTGGAATCGCCTGAGTAGGACAATAGCGAAAATCTTCGTTGCAACGTCGACGAGACTTATGCCGCGGTAATTCTCGCATCTCGTCTTATCTCCCTTCTTGAGGATAGGTACAAGAATGCCTAAGCCCCAGTCATCAGGAACAACCTCGTCTCTCCACGCTCGTTCAATCACCTCATGGAGCCAGGGCGCCAGAGTGTCAACACAAGACTTGAAGATTTCAGCGGGTGTACCGTCTTCTCCGGGCGCCTTATTGTTGCGCAACTTTCGTATGGCATTAGCGACTTCTCCTTCAGGGGTGGGGGGTCGCATGACACTACATAGATAAGAGAGGGAAAAAACTCTGCTGAAGAGGAGAGGAAGGGCGAGGTAGGTTGGGTATCGAAATTGAGATGGTGCTCAAAGTGCTCACGCCAGCGAACGAATTTGGTCGGGTTGTCAGCAATAAAGCCCCAGTCCTGGGCCTGCTTATTTCACAGCTAACCTTCACTGAAGGTCATCCCACTATCCGCCACCTGTGAACGCGCAGGGTAGCCAGCAGCTAGGCTAACAGGCAACCCGTCTTCCAGGGTGGGCGTGACGCATAGACCTTCACAATTCGACGCTGCGAGGTGTAACCTGATCACGTAACTTTGATGATGGGACTGTTGAGGGGTGGAAACTGGAAACGACACAAAGATTGAGTCTCACATGGCAAGGCATCCTGAACAAACTGGATGTACCCTCAACCCCTTCGAAGTGAGCTTTCTAGCTCGAGGCTGTTCCCAGACGGACCTACCCACGATAAGGGAGGCTTGAGATGCCAATTTAGTCGACCGGTGCGCCGACCCCCGTTTGAACATACCAGGTTTTCCAGAAGATGCGATCACTGCAACAAGAAAGTTATTGGCCTGACGTTTCGGATTCTCGCTCGAACCCATCATCACAGACATTCGCAAATAAGGGTAATGGTGGCACTAGGAATGCCGTCTTTTCCCTGCCAAATCTACTCAAGACATGGTTGGGTTCATGTGGTGAGCGCAACAACAGAAGCGACGACCCCAACCAACAATAATCTGGCAATCGGTACATCCGACAATCCAGCCACAGTGTTCAGCCTATGTGATGACTAACCACGCAAATCAGGCACTATTACCGCCATCGTACGAACCGGGTGGACAAAATGAGAAAATCAGGCCGGAACAGAGCCGCTCTTTCCAAAAATCAGCTTGCTGAGATGACCCCGAATATTGTATTCACACAAGTTCTATAAGTGAAAATTCACAAATCGTACGCACGGTGCCTTATGGTTGACAACCCCAAGTGACTCGAATGCAAGCGGAGTGTGACTGGTAGGCGCACATGCCGGGCGGCCGGGAAGTCATCCTGCCGCGACAGAGTTGAATCACTCGGACAGTGAGTACAGTCATACTAGCGCAAGTAAAACTTAGGTAGTTGTGTGCGAAAACCTTCGCTCTGTAGGAGCTGGCAGAGAACATTAGTGCATACATCATGGAAAAAGCAACCCCCCCCACGCAAGCGAACCAATAAAACTTTATGGAGTCTCATCGTCCACACATACACCACAACTGATAGTTCGACCGTCGTTTCCG
>CACRXP010000121.1:1004480-1020719 GCA_902702965.1 Spirometra erinaceieuropaei
CGGAAACGACGGTCGAACTATCAGTTGTGGTGTATGTGTGGACGATGAGACTCCATAAAGTTTTATTGGTTCGCTTGCGTGGGGGGGGTTGCTTTTTCCATGATGTATGCACTAATGTTCTCTGCCAGCTCCTACAGAGCGAGGGTTTTCGCACACAACTACCTAAGTTTTACTTGCGCTAGTATGACTGTACTCACTGTCCGAGTGATTCAACTCTGTCGAGGCAGGATGACTTCCCGGCCGCCCGGCATGTGCGCCTACCAGTCACACTCCGCTTGCATTCGAGTCACTTGGGGTTGTCAACCATAAGGCACCGTGCGTACGATTTGTGAATTTTCACTTATAGAACTTGTGTGAATACAATATTCGGGGTCATCTCAGCAAGCTGATTTTTGGAAAGAGCGGCTCTGTTCCGGCCTGATTTTTTCATTTTGTCCACCCGGTTCGTACGATGGCGGTAATAGTGCCTGATTTGCGTGGTTAGTCATCACATAGGCTGAACACTGTGGCTGGATTGTCGGATGTACCGATTGCCAGATTATTGTTGGTTGGGGTCGTCGCTTCTGTTGTTGCGCTCACCACATGAACCCAACCATGTCTTGAGTAGATTTGGCAGGGAAAAGACGGCATTCCTAGTGCCACCATTACCCTTATTTGCGAATGTCTGTGATGATGGGTTCGAGCGAGAATCCGAAACGTCAGGCCAATAACTTTCTTGTTGCAGTGATCGCATCTTCTGGAAAACCTGGTATGTTCAAACGGGGGTCGGCGCACCGGTCGACTAAATTGGCATCTCAAGCCTCCCTTATCGTGGGTAGGTCCGTCTGGGAACAGCCTCGAGCTAAAAAGCTCACTTCGAAGGGGTTGAGGGTACATCCAGTTTGTTCAGGATGCCTTGCCATGTGAGACTCAATCTTTGCGTCGTTTCCAGTTTCCACCCCTCAACAGTCCCATCATGAGAAGTACGTGATCAGCTTACACCTCGCAGCGTCGAATTGTGAAGGTCTATGCGTCACGCCCACCCTGGAAGACGGGTTGCCTGTTAGCCTAGCTGCTGGCTACCCTGCGCGTTCACAGGTGGCGGATAGTGGGACGACCTTCAGTGAAGGTTAGCTGCGAAATAAGCAGGCCCAGGACTGGGGCTTTATTGCTGACAACCCGACCAAATTCGTGCGCTGGCGTGAGCACTTTGAGCACCATCTCAATTTCGATACCCAACCTACCTCGCCCTTCCTCTCCTCTTCAGCAGAGTTTTTTCCCTCTCTTATCTATGTAGTGTCATGCGACCCCCCCCCCCCTGAAGGAGAAGTCGCTAATGCCATACGAAAGTTGCGCAACAATAAGGCGCCCGGAGAAGACGGTATACCCGCTGAAATCTTCAAGTCTTGTGTCGACACTCTGGCGCCCTGGCTCCATGGGGTGATTGAACGAGCGTGGAGAGACGAGGTTGTTCCTGATGACTGGGGCTTAGGCATTCTTGTACCTATCCTCAAGAAGGGAGATAAGACGAGATGCGAGAATTACCGCGGCATAAGTCTCGTCGACGTTGCAACGAAGATTTTCGCTATTGTCCTACTCAGGCGATTCCAGGCTGTGCATGACTCAAGGACGAACCCAGCCAAGCCGGATTTCGTGCTGGACGAGGATGCGCAGATCAGATATTTACAGTGAAGCGCATTCTCGAATTTCGCCATAGCTACCAACAGCCGACGGCTATTGCTTCATTGACTTTGCCGCCGCGTTCGATTCCGTTCACCGTGAGTCCCTGTGGCGGATAACGGCGTTAGATGTTGTACCGGCAAAAATCATCGCCATGATCAAGGCCTATTATCGCTCCACTACTGCGAAGGTCCTGGCCCGCAACAATCTTTCCCAACCGTTCGGTATTGGGTCTGGGTTGTATCCTGTCACCCATACTGTTCAACTATGATATTGATTGGATCATCGGGAGGGTCCTACGCGAGAGTGACGGCGTTGAGTTTGCAACCGGACATCGACTGACTGATCTCGATCATGTCGATGTTTATCGCCTTACTTGCTTCAAGTTTTGGTGATCTGCAGTCTATGGTGTCACGGGTGAACGAGGTCGCCAAATCGGTCGGTTTATCCATAAACGCTGGGAAAACCAAAGTGTTTTCAAGATGCATCCCTGACCAGTAGGAGGCATCCCTAGGGATTGATGGCTGCCAACTTGAAGAAGTAGACAGTTTTAAATACCTCGGGGCGAGGTTGCTGCCTAATGGACAGAGTAAGGACCGCATTGTCTCCCGAATCGATGCTGCCCGCTGGGTTTTCTCAAGCCTTCGGAAATGCCTATGGAACCGACATGACCTCTCCATCGCCACTAAGATTCGCGTGTATCGTGCATCTGTCCGGTCTGTCCTTCTCTACGGTTGTGAGTGCTGGGCTTTGTGCGTGCAGGACGAGCGAAAACTGGAGGTATTTGACCACCACTGCTTGAGGACCATCCTTCGAGTGAAGTTCACCGACGTCGTTTCAAATGAGACAGTCTGCGCTCGCTGCGACAACATCGCAAGGATAACTCAGGCCATTCAAGAAAGACGACTGAAGTGGTTCGGACATGTTCTTCGTCGTCCACCTCAGAAGCTCAGTATAACTGCCCGCTATCCGGCATCGTTGCCCCATTGGAGGTGTCGAAGAGGGGGTCAGTTCAAAACCTGGCCCGACACAGTTCGTCAAGACATGGAGGTGGTTCTTGGACGTTCGGTATTCGGTCTAAGTCGTTGGCGAAGGGAATGGGTTGGACTGTCCAGATCTGCTGCCGCGGATCGTCACGCGTGGACAGGTACAGTTCGGGACATCATCGAGGCCGGCTAGATCAGACATGATCGCAGCCGTATCAAGTACAAGTACGCCCACCCCGAGGGAAAGCAGCAATCAAGAGGCCGCAACCGGTACCTCTTTGGTACAAGCCGTCGCATTCCACTTATAGGATTGCTGTTATTTTAACCGTCGTCAGGAGGCGACTTTGGAAAAATTTGCTTCACATCCGTCCGCCACGAGGAATCTGCGGGATGGGGGACTGTCAACCCTTTAGTTGACTGATGTGCTGCAGTGTGGGGTTGCTGTGAGGGTTCAGTTTCCTCAAAGTTTTGACATTTTTTTCTGGGCGTCATATTTTGCGGCTTCGAACATCTACACCGGCCCACCAATAATGAATCGATTCGCTATTTCAGCGTCCATTTTGGGTCAATCGAGTTAAGTATTGCCTTGGCATGTTCACCCCGGTCTGTTTTGATTACTGCTGATTTGTCGCCGATGCAGCCAGCTCCTTATTTCGGTCTATACTTGACAAGGACTAAGCTGCAGTGCAACCACTGCAGTCGTCGCATGTAGAAACGAATCAATTTGAGGGAATTTCATTTAGATAAATATTTACTCGGGGCGAGATTTAGTCTTATGAAAATGCTTTAAAAGGGCGGTTATCTGCTCAGACCCTGAGCTATTAACTGTCGTCGTATCATGGTACGTCAGACGGTACCACTGATTAATTTGACTCGTGTTGAAGGCTTTTCGCAGAGAATACCGTTGTTGGTCAGTTCACAGCTAGGAAGTTAACAGGGTCAAGCATTTCCTTTCAATCCCTTATCCAGGGTTCAAGGCTGCGGATCGATTGAATTGTATGAATCATCTAACTTGTGGCGTGCCCCGGCGGAGTCAGTGGGTCTTACAGAAAACCAGTTTTTCTGGGAAATTGCTCCGCTGACCTCGTCGTCTTGGTTGGATAACTGCATTTCACCATTTATTATCGAAACAAGGTCTGAGGACTATTCTTGCTATCGGACTATCGAGGTGCAATGTAAAAAGGTCCTTCCCAGCAACATAAGTCGTGACTTCTTTGTCTGTTGGGGATTAGGCGTGCTTGCCTCATCTCTTTACTGTGGGTTCCTGTGTGTTTGGCTTCCCGATTAGCGATCATGTTTGGCGTTGGGTCTGATCTTTGAGCTCTCTTCATGCTTCTGTTTGTTGTAGTACATAGGCACCATCTTTTGTGCTGCAAATGGTTTCAAATTCGGGACCGCCGCTAGTGTGTCCCTGAGAGTTCTGTGACTTATGAACAGGAATTTCGAACGCACGGACCACCACGGCTGGTCTTTATTTAGTCATATTGGTAGATAATTTTGTGCGCCCTTTGGTCGGCAACGGTATGGAGAAGGACCCCACTTTACTGACCGCAGACTGTGAATCACGTCATATAGGCTTTTATCTTGGCACCCATTCGCAGGTCTTCGCAGACATTCTGCTGCTAATAACAATCACCTCCCATGACTTCAAACCATCATTCAAACTCCTTTATTTTTCGAGATTTGCTTTTTGTTTATTTTCAGTTACCGCGCTCATTTCCGTTGTCGTACGGTGGGTCTCTCAGGAGAAATCCAAACAATTTCTGTCTTCTTGCATTTCGTCAGCTTACTGTCTAGTGCGCTGCCCCATTCGTAAAACTCCCCGTATCACCAATCACGTATGACACGATCCACGGTCTACCAACAGTAGAGTGGGGTCCTCTTCCATATCCTTGCCGACTGGTCTTCCAGGCATGCTTAAGACTCGTCTTTTATTTCGTTCAATCTTATCTAATGGCCGTTACTAAATATTAATGGTGTGATTTATTCCTCTCTCATGCCATAGCATTATTCACCGAAAACCACGAGCGAGCACTAGTCCTTATTGCTGCTGTGATGACACGTATGAGGTCTCCTCGCTAGTGTCGAATCAATAAGGCTTTGCAGGTGCCGCTTATGGATCGAAATGCAGTTGACGCACTATTGCTGGAGTGCAGCTGAGCACTGATTGATGCCCTCAAAATACTTGCTTATTCTACCAACTCGCAAAGCGGAGCACTGAGGACTCGTAAACGATGCCCATTTAGGCGAAGATAAGAGTTATAATCCGAGGAGAAATATATAATTTGAAGAGCTCTACTGGCTGTTTAACGTCTTAAACAACCTCCCATTGTACGAAATCGTAATCGAAATGTTACAGGATGGTCGGGCTATGTTTATTCATCCTGACATTTCGCATTGTTGAACTTGCTGTCTATTTTCGCAAACTAGGAACGCAGAACTAGTCTTTTGTAGAACAGTTAAAGTATACTATAGTACTTGCTGGGCAATCTTTGCGTCGCCCTAAGGTTTATCATCGGGACTGTTATGACCCGGCCTCGTCCTTAGAATTCGCGTGGAGCGTATGCGCACCCGACTCTTATCCCCAATACCAACGCGGCAGAGAAGGAGAACGAGACCGGTCACGAAAAAGTGTATTAGGAAACTGCAAGTCAAGTCAAGCTTGAGAATACGCTCGTGGCCTCCATTGATTGGCTGGCTCTTGTTTTTGGGAGTATAGATACTCCCAACAGGGACCTCACTAGCCCCGTAACTGTTGCTGTATCTACAGTAGTGGTCTGACCGCGATGATCTCAGTCGCTTCAGTCTTGGGCGGCCGCACGTGCGGGAGTGGCCGCCTAGGCAGTTCCGCAGCTGTCACGTGTCGACGACTGTTCTTGATTTTATTGCTGATGCTTGCGCTTCCCAAATTCGTTCGCTGAGGCTTGGCTGTTTGAGTCCGTCTACACGACAGATTAAATGCCGAGACCAGCCATTTTCAGAAGTTGCTGAAGAATTTTGGTGGCCTTGAAGTGTCTAACTCAGGAATTCGATCGATGCTTGACAAAACCCTATAGGCGTGCTACTGATCAAGCGACCTAGACGCAAAAAGACGGAAGTTCCACAGCCACAGAGGGCGAATTTCATCCGCCTCGCATTCACAACTGCTAGCCACGACGAGGGGCGAAGGGTTGATTTCCACACGCTAAAACGGGATATGCGTAAGCAAGCCACCACCCTTCTCTCAGGTCATTCGCAAATCACATTTTCTGTCCACGTAGGTAGGCAGTTTGGTTGGCACGTCGATGCATGGCATTCTGACTGTCAACACTTTGGTGAACACTTATGCAAGCAGCGTGGCCCCCATTAATTAATCACCACTGTAGGCTGTTTGTACTAATAGTAGATTTGCCGTCATCAAAACACGAAAGGAGTGCGGAACGCAGTCGGCTTGAGCATCCAATTCACAAGTGGTATGGAAACAAACGACTTGAATACTCTGACATCCACGTGTACCCTTGTGCAATTGGGGAACCACGAAATGTGGGGTTCACAAACTCCTCCAGCAGTGCACCAGCCAACAAAGTGACTGAACACCTCGACTTCCTAGACCCTTCAGGGAAGACGGGCGCTTAAGGAATGCTGCCCGGCAAGGCAGTCCGAGACCGATAGCCAAAAAACTGCGAGCCAACAGTTGAAAGTGGTCGTGGCTGTCCTTCGATGGCTACGGCCCCTCAGGGTAGGACGGTGAGACGCAACCTACGGCCTGACTGTTGTCTGATTAATTACAGACAGCCGAGTATTGCAGCCTAATGCTGAGATCATAACTTTATTAACCCGATATCTACGATTATAATTGGAACCCCACCCGAAAACGTATGAATATTGGGAGATAAACAGGTCCACGTGCCACATTTTTCCCCACAGCGGCTGCTTACAAAGCCTTACGTAATAATGACTGCAACCACATCGGCGAAACAGGCGAACGTTGCAGATACGACTGCACAAAAGGATGCCGGAGGCTGGATCTCAATTCGGTTTCCGAGAAGCGACCATTGAAGGCGTAGACCGTGGTTACACCTCCACCGGGAATGGAAAGGGGACTAAGATGTCAATTCTGCCCTCCAGCGCATCGATCTCCCGCGATCTTACCAGTTCTTAATCCATTTTCTCCACGGTAGGCATAAAGATATCAAAGATGGATTCGAACGGGGGCGACTTGAAAATCGACTTATCCGACAAGCTAACTCGTTACCCAGCAGGTTTAACTACACTCCATTGACGTGACTATTAACCATACACGACGACCACCGACATTTCGACCGTCGCCTCCGACGATGTCCACCGTGTGCTCGGCAGCAAGATTAAGCGGGCACGATGATTTGTGCGTGAATTAATTTGTAGGGAATGTAGGCTTGCGCAGCGTCTATCGCACTCTCTACTTCTCCCCCACTCGGGCTTAAAGACAAGACGGGGTCAAGAAGAGGCGGAGGAGCGCGCAGATGGATGGCACGGTCGAGCTCGCACCTTGGCGATCCACTCCACACCTCCTGGTCCACACAGCAAATGACCAGAAATTTAACCAACAGCAACAGTGGGGAGGACGGCAGGGGTCGCATGTGCGCGACGTTTGCCGGCAACTGGGTCTGCCGCCACACCCCGAAATTTTGGCATTTGTTATGATGTGCATTCCGAAATCGCCTGCCAGAATTCGATATGGCCCTAGTGCTGGTCCAGCGCGTCTACCACGTGGCCCGTATAAAGGTAACCACTACCGCTGTCGCGTACGTCAGGCAACCCCAAGCAGTCCCTGAGTGGAAACAAGAAAATCGGTTGGGAACAGTTCCGGCCAAATCCAACAGGCTTTTTTCAGTCGGTTTGTCTGTATCAGCAGACTCAGTTAGAAACCAGATTGCTGACATGCTTCATCCAGTGGTATATTTTTTCTTCCTTTTCACAGTCGACTCACACGAGACACGATCAACTGCCTCATGCATTTTATGGCTGGGGCAAGATCTTTGTCTTTTGTGAAATTAAACTTGAACCTTGTTCCGGTCCTCCTGATTGCGATATATATCATGGTATCTGGTCTCATCTCCGTGACTTTCGCATAAGTCCCGAAATGGAAAAGGAATGGGACGTAGGGAGATTTAGTCTGAGTTTTGAAATTCTTTCTTATTTCTAACCCACCACTGTCACTTTTTGACTATCGCGACCTCTTAGCTGTCATGTCCTTAGAGGTTAACGACTGACAAGATACTACGTTAGTGAGGCTGTTATGACTTTTACTTCAGTTCTGCTGGACAAGATTATTTGAGTATAGATCTGGTCTGCTGGGAAAAACATAATAGCATGTGTGTAACATGCATAACTTGAAAAAAGATTCCTCGTCAGCCAACTGTGCCCAAGCTCTTTCCCAGTCAGTTGGTCACCTCCTTGCTACTTGAACACAGTGGAGGATGAGGAACAAGAGCAGTCGAGACAGAACACTCGCACTCTACTCCGACTCACTCATTCTTCAGGCAGCTGTGATCTCTGTCAAGCACGACAGAGGCATTTTCTGGACGTTATTTTGGATTCGTTATTTTACAATTCAGGTCCAAAGGTACCGTACTTTGATGTTAATTGACTAACCTCCTTCCTTCATTGTCATGTGTTTACGTATTTTGGATAGAGCATCTGGTAAGACCGGGAAATCAGACATACTGTTTTAATATGATGCTGACGTGTTCTACGTCTGTGCTTGGGCAAAGGGTACGAGTCATACAGATGTTAGAAGTTAGTGCCACAAGTTTTCCTTACTATGCCGTAGTGGGATTGACACTATCCTGCCTGCCAGCGTGGCACCTCATACCCAAATAGTTGATTGTCGCAAACTGTACAGCACTCATATATACATGCACCCGGTCTGTTTCCACCTCCCCCCCCCCCGAGGTGCACGTCCGTCACTTTGTTCGGTCTACATTTGTATTATATGTATACAGCCTTGGCGAAGCAGTCCCCGAAACATTCTCCGTCTCTAAAGAAACGCATTGTTTGTCAAATTAATGCAGAAACGGTTTTGACGGGCGATTTCGAGCGCACTCTAGACTCCGTGGATCATGTGTATTACGTGAACAAGGGGGCCCTCGACTCTAGTCTGTTATACATCAAATCAAAAAGCTGATGCAAATGAGTATTCGATGTTGCATTTGCTATTTTGTGATACTTTTCTTAGCCGAGGACAGGGTTAACTGAGAAGCAAAGTCGACGCTGACTTTTCTTCCCCACTAAAGTTAACACCTACGCGAACACATTGTGATTGTCAGGATTGGTCAGCTAACTGCAAACTCGGAGCTCATGAATCCGCTTAGTTTCACCTTTACGCATGTACCGGCCACAGATGAGAACAAATTCTCAGTTGCCAATCGCTTAAGGATAAAGGCAACTTCTCCAACCTTGTCTTCCTGACTTCTGACTTGAGAATGGGATGTCTTAGCGTGCTTGAGTAATCTCTACTCTCAGATGCCTTGTGTTTCAAAATATCAAAATCCAACGAATAAATGTCCGTCTCTACTACATCTAAGAAGTACTTCGATACAACCGGTCAACAAGGGAAACTACGATCCAAACAAGGGGTTTGGCGCGCAGGTTAACTTTATCCTGCCTACTACCGTGCATAATGTCCCCTGGGTACACAGTAAAGCTATTAGCATGGATACCTTCAGTTTCCTGCTGCTTATTTCACGTCCCGTCTGCTGCCTGTGGTCGAGATAGTGTTTGTCGACATCCGTGCCTGGTGTAACATACCAAGACGTCTCGCTAAGCTTGGTCAAATGGACGAATAACTGAATTATTTGAACCTCTCCTTTGCCTAAGTTTCTGCTGGGCTAGTTCGACCGAGAAACGGTCTTTCGTGGCTAGCCCTCTTTTCAGCCTCCTTAGTGATCTGTCTATCATGTTTTGTTTAAACACCTGTAGATGCCATACGCAACAATGAGCAGTATCTTGGCTGCCATTCAGAAGTGATTCGGCAAACAACGCTTGAATGGTTCCACGGAAACTGAGATCGATACAACGGGCGAGTAAAACGGCGACGCACTGCCGATATGGTACAGAATTTTCTACCAAGTAATAACAACGCATTTAATTAGGCTCCCCTGGATTGTTCAGCGACCAGTCGTGACTTCTCGCTATCAATATCGGAAGACACAGTGAGTAACTTAAGATTTCGGATATAGCCTGCTATCCTGTAATTTTTTAATAAAACTTTCACTTACCTATAATTAATAGTAATATTAATTAATATTAGTTAATCCACTACCATGCATATATTTCTCATGCGTGCATATATATGGGATATATATCCCATGCATACATATATGCCATACGCAACAATGAGCAGTATCCTGGCTGCCATTCAGAAGTGATTCGGCAAACAACGATTGAATGGTTCCACGGAAACCGAGATCGATACAACGGGCGAGCAAAACGGCGACGCACTGCCCATATGGTACATAATTTTCTACCAAGTAATTACAACGCATTTAATTAGGCTCCCTGGATTGTTCAGCGACCAGCCGTGACTGTATATCAGAAAAAGTTACCCGGTAAATAAAAGTATTTCTAACAACAAATAAACTATTTAAATTGCCGTTATAGAATCTCTAATTGTGTGATATATATCACACATTAGAGTTTGCTGTTATAACAGCAAATTAAATATTTAAATTACGGTTAGAAACTCTAATGTGTGAAAATCTTATTGTGTGATATATCACACAATTAGAGATTCTAACGGCAATTTAAATATTTTATTTGCTGTTAGAAATACTTTTATTTACCGGGTAACTTTTTTCTGATATACTTTCTTATACATTAATACTGATATAAATTTATATCGATAGTTTAAAATACCGATATAAATTTATATCAGTATTAATCATGTAATTCTGACATAGAAGGCGAGAATTCTCATATTTTATGTCAGAATTACATGATAAATTATTTTAAAGGGGACTGAAACAATTGTTATTAAATTAAATTAATAACCATAACCAACTGCCTTATTATTCCTTTAGTCCCCTTTTAATGTATTTATCATGTATTTTCGACATGATAAATATTCCAATAATTTTTTCATTCCTTAAGTTAAAGTTCTGAGTGCAAATTAAGTTATACGCCGCGCATGTCATTTACTAAAACAAAATATTACGAAAAGTGATAATGAAATGAATTATTAATATATTTTTGTAGCTGGGTTTCTTTTCTTACATGAACCTGCCGTGGATGAGGATTTCCGTCAACAGTACACTGGTGATTAGTTGACAGAACAATGCGGATCTGTATCTCATATGCCCCATGTACATCCTCCTCAACCCCCTTTTTATTTTATATGTTCAATAAACTTCCACATGCACATTCTTACTGTTCATTGCTTTTGTTTGTGTATACCTCGGGACACGTTTGATTTGTCGGCGTAAACACTATAGTAAATCAGGGTGGGCAACATTTAGTACACGCAAATGGTATGGGTGACCCGCGTTGCAATGTGGAATAGTATAACCTACTGTGCGGAGAATTAGGTAATGGAAAACACCGGCAACGTAAAAGTGTAGTTTATATCACGGAGGGGGTGTCGTCCCCCTTGGCATTTTTTTTCGAGGACGGAGCTAGACGGGTCTCTCCCGTCCACAGCCCCGTCAAAGCCCCGCCCAAACGGCGCTCTGGCCCCGGGGCATGACGGGGCCAGACGGGGATGGTGCTATCAAGGTCGCATGAGATCTCGAATTCATCTCTGCAGAGGAGTGAAAGGAGAGAAACCCTTTTCATACATCAGCATAAGTGCAGAAGTTAATATGGTGGAAAGGCTTCCAGCTACACCTGCTATGCGGCGGGCGATGTAGAGACGATAGACTAAACAGTTAGACTAGTAACCACAAGCCAAAGAAGCTATTTATCCCAGAGGTGACCAAACATGTCGTCCGAAGGAATTTAAAGTGGTAATATTCTAACTCATCTTGTAACTTGTAGTTAAGGGTCGATTTGCTACCTAGCAAAAAACTCGAGAACCGATTTTCATCGGTCCTTGCTCTCGGGAACACAAATCAGTGGAATTTACTCTTGCATTCGAATGAACCTACACTGGGGTCCTTAAACGCAACACTGACAAGATTCGCACTGGGTAGCTCACTGTATATTAATTATCGGCCATGTGCTTTTTCCCTTTGGCTGGCCGAATCTCGGCTCGAACATTGACGGCTAATGAACATATTCTATGATTCCTTGTGTACGGTGGGAATTAACCTACTAGGCTTCCGATCGTCCACCAATTGTACAGTATCTGTAAATGGAAAAATTATTGAAGATGTTAAATTATGGGGGCCTAGTTAGTAGTTGACCTCGCCCACTTAAAATATGGTCGGAAAATTCGCACATATATCCAATGCCGGGGGCTATGGTTTACTGATGCTGGCACTCCGCTTCCAAACTTCCCAATTATGAGACTTTTATGCAGGACATAATGAACATAAAGGCCATGGGTTAATCTATCATGAACACCGTCTTTTTACGTGTTAATTATTAGTCCGACTGATGGTATAAAGATGGAGATTTGACATGTTTAAAATAGGACCAAGTTTGAAGTGTTATGTAATTTGTTCCGTTTTCAAGAATAGGCATCTATTTAATATTCCAATAGAGCCTGATTTAGCAGTTTAGTGGTGCAGGTATTTAAGAGTTGATCGAGTCATGACTCTATTGACTAGTTAGATAGCAATAGTAATGATCTCTCCTAGCCTACTCAACATTTAGTTTCTGACCATCAGAAGTAAGGAATCAGAAATACACTGTGAGACTGAACAGTAGAGCGAGAGATATTACCGAGTTCCACAACAGCGAGGACATCCGTAAACGGAAGCGCTGCAAGCGAGACAAGGAGTAGGTCATGTTCGAGCGATTAAGCGACAGACTGGCAAATACGTACCAAGCGCATCCACCAAATCACAAGTCGTTTTTTCTTCATTATATAGCCATTGAATTACGGATGGAGTGTTGGTGAGAATTGGAAACTCCACATTCAGTTCACTGCTCCCCCAACTAAGTCAACTCCTTCACCACGACTTGGAAATGATTCTTGGAATATATCGGCAATTAAAATCTTTTACCAAACAGTAATACTAGGTCAAATAATAATCTGACAATCATATCATATTTTCCGCTTGATAGGTTTTGCGAGGAACCCTCACTAAAAAAACGGGTTTAGGCGCGTGGTCCGAGGATAAATTCGTGGGTAAACTCGAGTGCTATAAATATATTTTTTTGAAAACAGGCATAACAAAAATATTAATTCAACAGAAATCAGTTCCTTGGGAAAAATAAGATTGGCGTAGCTTTCTCACCTGTAGCGATGCAACCATTCTTCGTGATGTCATGTCCAATGTTTCCAAAGACATCCTAGAGTTTGTGCCGCGTAGATATAGTAAGTCTAATTCTGTGGATTCCCTTGTTCCTTATTGTCTTCGTAACAGACTAAAACGTTGCGACGGTAGGTGCGTGACCTATCCACTAGTTCTTTATCTATTCACCTTAGAATTACACAAATTTTCGAAATGGCTTAAAGGATGCGCCAAGCGCGCGACAGGCGAAGAGAATCACTTGCTCTCAATGACCCGAACCCTGGCAAATCCGTCCTTAATATCTTTCAGCATCAGCCCTCCTCTAAGAAAATCTTCCTCATTGATGACACTGACAAGGCGGAGTTGCTTAGTACCTTCTTTGCAAAACACCTTGTTACTGAGTAAGAACCAGTCTCTCTGTTTCGTCGCCATCATATAGGACATTGAGTGCAATTGATGTCTCCTCACATCTAATTAAAAGAACATAAGTCATTCGAAAAACCCACACTGCCTAAGAACGGATGGGATTTCAAATTCGATTGAAAAACAGGCATCCGACCTTGCCATATTGTTTAGTCATTTATTCTCGGTTTATAAGTGTCCAAAATGTTTCTTTCCTGAAACATGGAAGACGTCAATAATCAAGTCTATCTTCAAGTCTGGATCTCGGTCAGATGTTAATAACTATCGGGGAGCTCACAAAAGACCGGCTCTAGCAAAGCTTCCTGAAAGGATAATTTTTAATGAAATTCTTGACTTCTATCTAGCTAATCGGCTTCTGAGCTCTAGTCAGCATGCATTTCTGTCTGAACGATCTTGCAAAATTTGCCGCTTGGAATTTCTCAGTCTAATCACTTCTCTTCGTAATGAGTAGCAGTCAGTGGTAGTTATCAGCTTTGGTCTTAGCAAAGCCTTTGGCAAGGTGTCCCATTGACTTCTTTTGGTAAAATTGGAAGCAGTCGGCATCCGGCCTCCTCTACTTGACTTCATTGAGTCCTCTCTATCCAACCGGTATCAGAAAGTCATGGTCGGTAATAGCTACTCGACACCTCACTCAATACCGAGTAACATACTTCAAGACACGGTTCTGGGTCCGCCACTCTTCCTTCTTTACATCATTGACATTGTGATTGAACTCAGAAATTCGCAAACTTATATTTATGCCGACGAACTTAATGCACTAAGAATACAACTTTTCATAATGTACGCTTTTGTCTCCTAGATTATTGTTCAATTTTCTTCGGCATAATGCCCTCAGACGGCCGAAAAGAACTAAAAGACATTCAGAGGCGTTTTACTAGACTTTCATCCAGAAGTGATGGCACCCAGGGTTCATACTTAGAATTATATCATAAAGACGGTCTTTGATCTCTTTGGATCAGAAGACTCCAGAATGGTCTATACTTCCTATTCAAGGTTACCAATAACCGAGATATTTTCAAAACGAATCTATTAGCAAACCGACCCCCACCCTCCCCAGAAACAGCAGAAATAACGAACATATTATAGGGATCCCCAGATTCACAAAGTCCCAACGGTCAAAATTCTACCCCATAAGATATGCCACTATCTGGAATGCTCTTCGAAATTCTATGCGAAAAAGTCAAGCCATAATGAAGTTAAAGATGAAAACTACGAAATTCCTTTCAAATCACAATACACATATATTTTTGAATAAGATAGGTCATCAAAAGAAGAGGAGGCGTTCACCGGGAGAGGTTTATTTGAGGTCTGACGTTTCGGGTAGTCGTTTCTTCTACCCATCTTCAGAGACTGAGCAGTCGTGCACACAGCTTTCCTTTTATGGCGCACTTTGTCCAATGCCTGGCCCATCAATGCCGCCTGTGTGGCTGCATCCGACCCGCATGTCATCGTGACCTGAATCCCGCCCATCTTCGTCGGCCGCGGTGATAATTGGCGGCCCCGATTGTCCTGCGCCGTGACTGTCCCCCGTCAAGAATGTCCGTAAAACCAGATAAGGGGAGGTAAATTGATGTGGCGGTTGACAGAACAGTCTGTAGACATCCAGGCTTCTTGCACTTGCCTTGCCGTATGATCATCACCTCAGCCCACAATTTCAACGGCGTCAAAGTTAAAGACGTGTCCCATTTGGGCGGCATGGGTTGCTACCTCCGACTTTGGGTCCAACCTTCGCACGGCCAACTCATGCTCGTGCATGAGCGTTTGCAGCCGTCGGCCGGTTTCCCCAACGTAGTTACACATTTCGCAGCTACACTGAAGTCGGTAGACAACAGCCGACATCTCCTGTTTAGGGATCGGGTCTTTTGGCCGCATCACTTGCCGGCGGATTGTTGAGTCGGGCCTGTGGGCAACGCCTATTCCGAGCGGCGCGAGAGATCTGGCTACGGCTCCGGAGACCCCTTTCAATTATGGAATGCTCCGCCACGATTTTGGCTGAATAAATTTTTCATTCCGCATCCTTGGCTGCTTTCGGCTCCGTTCAACGAATGTTCGCGGATAGCCGTTGGCTCTAAAGAGCTCATGGAGGAGCTTCATCTCGTCCAGTTTGGCGACTGGAGTGCTGAAATGAGTTTCAACCCATGGGTATAGCGTGCGTACACAGCTTCGTTTGTGTTGCCAACACAACAATGCCGATGCCCTCTCGAGGAAGTCGTATCGTCCTTGTGACGAATCCCCGTCTTGCACAGACATTAGCATCAGCAACATAACACTCCATGAAGACCAGAGCAAGCTTTGGGCTCAGGCTCAGCGCGAGGATCCTCATATAGGCCCTATCTACTACAGAAAGCTAGGCGAATCGCGACCTCTGAGTGAGCCCGAGTTTCGGGGTTTAAGTTACGAGACGCGCTCTATGCATATGGTATGGGATAAACTTTTCCTATATAATGAAGTATTGTTCAACCGCGATGGTAGTCAGTATCCCCGGCGTATCGTTCTACCGCTATCCATGATAGATTATGTCCTCACTCGAATACACACTCAGCTAGGGCACACCAGAATCCATAAGACCGAGTGGACTGTGAAGAGGTGATACTATTGGCCCAAAAAAAGACGCTACGTATGGGATTTTCAGTTTATTTTCAGTTTATTTGGTAAGGATAATAGGCAAAGCCTTTGAAAACCCTATTAATTACACGTCAGCTCGTTACAAATAACTGTACACGAACAAAAATATTCACTATAAATACAGTACTTGGTTCATTTGTGTAGCATTGTCTCAGAGGAAATATTTGTGGGGACCAGGGGTATTAGTTCAG
>CACRXP010000121.1:1029919-1048759 GCA_902702965.1 Spirometra erinaceieuropaei
GATCAAGATTATTAGTGTAGCTTAAACCTAAATCCTTAATAGTGGTTCAGTGAGTCATAGGTGTGCCTTGAAAGACAACTGGTTGGGGTAGCCTCTCAGGTCCAAAACACATATAGCGACATTTAGACGGAGAGAATTCCATCAGCCATTTTGAGCTCCAAGCTGAGAGAGCAAGTATGTCAGCACGGATTTGCTTCAGGCAGTGAAGGCTCGTAGATTTATTGTACGAATATACACATTTGAGATCATCGGCATAAATAAATGATTGAGAATGTTTAACTGCTGCCGAAATATCATTTATGTAAAGCGAGAACAAAAGAGGACCTGAAACGGAATCTTGTAGGACACCACTTACAATAGGACTTCCACTGGAAAGAGAAGATCCCACCAGAACCTTTTGTTGACGATTAGACAGGTATGACTTTATAAAGTCTCTTAGGGGACTGCGAATTCCCGGAGCTTCTAATTTAGCCAAGAGTCTTTTATGTGGTGCTTTATCAAAGGCTTTTCTAAGATCAACCTAAATAACGACAACAGATAGATCGTCATTACGAAGAGAGGTAATTAGATTGAGAAACTATATATGATATGTTTCACAAGAGCGATCTGGTAAGAAACCATGCTGGGAAGGGCTAATAACTTGATTGTCTATGCAAAAGTCGGTAATTTTTAAGACGATAATTTTCACAATTTTTTTGGCGGGAGAGTGTTTTATGGACGCCTCGATAGTACCGAACGTCAGAATGACAGCCAGACTTAAATACTGGAATAATAATAGAAATTTTTCAATAGTCAGGAAATACTGAAAAGATTTCGCTAAACAGAGGGGGAAAATCTCGTAGCTGTTTTATAAGAGAGTTTAGGATATTGTCCGTACCTACTGAGTGAGAGTTTATCAGTTTCAGGAGAATATTAATGATGCTGAGAGATGCATCAGACAACGGAGGAATTAAAGGGATTGGGCCAGTTTCAATGGTGAAATGTTTGGCAAAGAATGAATTTAACATTTCTGCTTTGTCTGACTCCTCTGTAACGAAGGCATCGCTGGTACTAAGCAAAGGCAGAATGATTTGGTGGGATAAAGCAGATGATCTTTGACGGAAGATCTGAGCAACTGATTTAGAAGCATTCACGTCATTCATAGCCAAAGACTCTCTACGCCTATCTCATGCAAGTCTCATTTTCGAAGCTAATTCACATATTTCCACGATTCTTAGGTGAACTGATAATGAGCTCACGGAAGGTTCTTCAAGCTGCATAGGAAGTTTTTTAAGTCTGTTTTTGCGAAGGTATGGGACAGTGGCGGAAGTGGCAACCGATTTAAATGTCTTCCGTGGAATTAGGTCTAGAAGACCTTCTGTTACGCATTCTAAAAAATGTTGAAAAAATTTAGATCGTTATTTGAAAAGATATTGTGCCAGTCAAGGGTGCTTGTAAAATTACTTACTAGTTACTTGTTAATATTAGCAAAGTCAAAAATGCTACTTTGTGCTGTTGGCTTTGCGGAAATGGCAACTGGAAGACGACAGTGAATTAATGCATGATCACTTGAAAGAGGTAATGATAGAAATCCATAGATAGAGGGAAGGTGCCATTAGCAAAAATTAAGTCTAAAACACTATCGTTTCTAGTGGGGGAGTGGACTAATTGATAAAGGTTTAAAAAGAAAATGATGACAAGAAGCTTCTGGAATTTAGGAGAGGAAGTGTGTGTGTGTGCCAGTCAATTTCTGGCAAATTAAGATCGCCTGCGATAATCTTGACGTCGAAAGAAGTCTCTGCGATTTTTTTCAAAGAGTTCGCAGAGTTGGCTTTCATTTCCAGAGTAACAAGGAGGATTATATACACATCCGACTAAGGCTTTCCTATTTTGCGGAAGGATTGCCGAAGCATAACATAAATTTTCGGAGAAGGAGGAAATGCTCAGGACATAAGGCGACTGTGCAAGTGAGGCTGTGATGTAAAGAAAGCAACCACCGCCGCGTCTTTCGACACGATCCTGGCGGTATAAACTGAGGCCATCCATATTTAGTGTCGAGTCTGAAATAAGAGAGTGAACTCAAGATTCTGTACTGCACAATACGTCTGTGTCAAACTCAACAGCCACACTTCTTAGGTGTGCCATCTTTTGCACGACAGATCTTGCGTTGAGAGAGACAATACTGAGCGTATTCCTAATATGTAGGTTCCGCCCATTGCTACTTATAAAAAAGGAGGAGCCGGAGGTGGAAAATTAAGCTGTTGGAAGGAAGCAATTGGTGGAGGACAAAGTAGCTGCGGTCTAAAATTTGTGGGGTAACTACTACCTCGAAATGCAGCATCATGTGGAAAAACATTTGAGGAGGGCCCAGAAAGAGAAAAGTTATTTTGTTGGGTTGGAAAAATAGGAGGCATAAAAGTAGGATTTTGTGAATTGTCAGCATAATATGAGGGGTAGTTTATGTTAGGTAGCGGACGTAATGGTTTCGAGAAACAGTTTACATCAGGAAAGGGGTTTATTATTTGGGGTGTCAGACTAGCAATGGGATTGGAAAAGTTATCAGCAATGCTATATACTCGCATTTTACAGGCTGGTAAATAAGAGGGTTTCACAACTGGAGTGTTTACGTTAAGTTGAGAATTCTGGATAGGAACAAATAAAGATCTCCCTGAACTATCATCTGGCTTATTTGACCTACACGCAAGGCCAGACCTGAGTGGCCAGGTGCGGGAACGGGATGGATCCGATGCAGGTTTATTAACTCAATCTCTATTCTGAGTGCTTGGGGTCGGTTGTGCTTCAAGGATTGGCTCATCTTTACTGTAAAGATCAAGCTCCCTCGTAAATTTGAGAGCCGCATTTGAACAGTCCTTGCTTCTCGAGGGAGTTATAGAGAGGCCGGTTTCAACTGACTCTGTGATAATGTGATCAGTCGAAGAGCTAGATGGAGTTGGGGCCGCTGTAGATACTGGGGAGATTTGGTCGACGCCCGACGGAAAAACTGCTTTTGAGGCAAAAGGCATATGAGTAGAATTCGGGGTGGCTTTACGTTTGTTAATGGGAGAGAAACTCTTCTTTGCAGTGGAGTTTGACCTCGACTTATAAAAAGTTTATTTCTCCTGACCTACTGAGCCGAACGCTCCAAATGGGAGAAAATAAAATCCACTTCTATCGACGGAAATAGTTTGACAAGAATTGGTGGATTTTTGCTCCTAGATGAAAGTCTTTTAGCTTCAGCGGGTAAAAGTCAATAGGACTGAGGTTATGCTGGGTGAAAAATATGACATTTGATTTCTGCTTTATGATAAATCGACGAAAGACGAGGGGAAGTGAAGAAAATATATGACAAAGAACAGGAAATTTTGTCAGATCTACACGGAAAGACTGTGCAAGAGATTAAGAAATTGAATCCAAAAATAGAATATTCAGTAATCTTTTCAAAACCGTGCTGCGCGCGTTGACCTGCTGTGGGACTTCCCCACGGAGTCCCTGCGAATTTTTCGGGTCATCCCAAAACTAAGCCGATCTGGACGCTACCGGTCATGTTAATGGTTACGCCAAATAATGGTTAATCTCCGGGCCATACATCCACGACTGTCATAAAACTCATATATCGACACTAACCTGCTAACGTGTTCTTTTGTATTTGTCCGCGTAGATAGTGTTCGAAAGCCACTACAACGGCCCTACAACGGACCATTTCGAATCCTGTGGCACACTGACAAGCATGTCAAAATCGCCCGTTGCGATCACACTGAAGTGGCAACAATCAGTCGGTTGAAAGTGGACTACACCGACCCTCTTTCGCTCACCCGAACAGATCAGGCTTCTTAACCTGCCGCAATGCCTTCTTTGATTTATCCGCCCCAGTTTGTATCTGATAACTCCGTGTATTCCTCTCCCCACACGCGCGGTTGCCGTCGTGTCGGTTTCCATGATCATTACCGACTTGTACATTATGCCTTACAACTACCTAATTCAGTCTATTTTTCGAATGCGTAGTCTGTCCTACTGAGAGGCGGAGTGTTGTATTGACACGAGAAACCGCTTACGTTTAGTACGCCAAAAACGTGACCTGTAAAAGCTTTAGCACAATGTTCTGAAACAATTTATAATCACGTTGCATTCTCGCGACTGCTTTGTTTTCTCTAATCCTACTCGCGATAGATCGGTTTATTTCTTGCACTGCCGCCGCAATTTTGTAGGCGTGCGGCGGGAAATCTAGACCATTGGTGCAGCTTAAACCAAAGTTCTTGATGCTGAAACTTACATTAATAGGGTGGTCTTGAAAAAATAGTTGGCTAGGGTACCTTATCATGGCAAAACACATGCAGCAACATTTTGAAGGAGGGAATCCCATTATCAACGTTGAGCTCCGCGCAGAATCAGCAAGCAAATTAAAATACCTCTGTTCAAAGTCCAGTTAGCCCGTAGATTTAGAGAAAGAATTTGGGTATTTGAGTTTACTAGCGTATATAAAAGACAGAGTGTGGATTGCAGCTTCCCACCTTGGTAAGAAGTAAGATCTGACACTTTTCCCACATAATGTTGGCCAGGAATAAACGAAAGCGGCATAAGTTGACAAAGAAGATTGTTCTGGTTTTATAGTGCATTAAGGTCTACTTCGATTGCGTGATACCAAGTTTATGAATGATTAATCTTTACTCTAGCTTTGTTTACACTTCACCGTAGGGTTTCACCAGGTTTCCTAATGGAAACGTAAAGCAGAAGCTTATTCGTCATGGGATTTTTGTCTGATGTGTTTGAACAATAACGCCAAGAAATAAGATGTGATTTTCAAAAATAATATAATTGTAACAATTACAAGAAAAAGGCTCAAGTAGCATTAGCTCATGCAAATTTATGCTCTTCAGAGAATGCAGGGATGAGGTTATGCATGGCAAATAAACCTCGACAAAATACAAGTATGGCTAAGCTGAACACTAGTATTGTAACATATATCAGTTATGCTTAATAACGAAATACATTCTTCCACAAACACATGAATGGTTGACGAAAGAAAACAGCTCGAATCAAAATGTTACTTACGCACGAGGCAGCGCAGGGAGAAAAATTCCTATACTGTAGATTTATACCTGTTGAAAAATCGACTACGGCAATGGTAAATGGAGACGAGTCATGGTTAAAAATTGAACGACCCTACAAAAATACAACTGGCAATATATCCAAAATACCATCAAAGTCTAGTGAAATGAAGTTTAACGCACCACTGAAAGTCGAGCTGCGCGCGTGCCTTAACCTTGGCCTGCAGAGAAAGTCTCTTTGATGTTCATGCTCAAAGGTGCCTTCATTGCTAATCCGGCCTTCCGTGACTAACTTCATCGAACAGGTTGCTGACATTTTCTTCGCGGCGTACCATACCTGGCGAAAAGTCAGTCATCGGTGTCAATTTTCAACAGCCCGTGTACATTGACATCGGAACACCATGCAAACATCGTCCGATTTTATCTTTCGATAAGCGCTTACCCATAGCAGCTTGCAAACACCCAGTCTTTCAGGATACATTGAAAAGTGGTTAGCATTGATCAGCTCGGATGGGTTGGACTGAAGGCTCCCTCAGCGAATGAGGAGGAAACAACAACAACAAATACATATGTTTATGCATTTCCTATCAAACATAGAAAAATATTCTCTCTTATGCGTCTAAACACATGGTAGGGGAGAACTCAACGTAAATAGAAGTAAACAGTTCGTAAAAAAACACAAAAACATCCCAATAAAGTTCATTTTAAGCACATAGAATTAAACACGGAGAATCTGAGATTGGATCGTTGGAATAACACGTGATAACTGAAGAAGAGGCCGGTCGCTCGACATGTTTTACTGGGCTGAAATTTAGACAAAAGAAGTAAAATAACAGGGGATTAGTTAACTAACACACTTGCGGATAAAGTCTACTAGAACTTGCAACCCACAAACCAAAATGTAAGCGGACAAATAAAACGTTGATTAGTTTAAACAAACGGCAAAGAATAGCATGATAGAGAATCATAGAAAGATGGTAATCAGAGTGATAATGGGATAGCAAATTTCCAAGTTACTATCGTAAATACTGACCGTTTGCGTACAATTCACCAGTTCTATAGGTTAAATGATTGGCATATTCTCATCGTCATATCTAATCATCGCGTCTCGCATGAAAACGTTCGACCAATCAGTATTCAGCACTCTGAAACCCGTCCGCATATAGCGTTTTCTAATTACACCCTCAAGTGAAAACGTGCCAATAAGTTTGGAAAACGGTTTTGTCTAAGTTAACCTACGTAAAACTAAGTTTGTTTGTCATGCAATATTACATTGTAGCCTTGGAGACCCTAATCTATACCACGGACGGCGAGAGCATGCCCCCGCCGTCTACTTGGGGCTGAGAGCATGCATGCTCTGAGACCCTAATAACAACGAGTTCGAAGATGGAGTTCCACCTTCTTAGGGCCAACGCAGGGTCGCCCAGGTTGTGCTGCGGCTCATTCTCAGCCGCATTTACGGAGCCCTAGTCGTCTACTCAGTCAGAGGATTCGAATGTAACAGTAATTACTGCAGGAGCCTCTGGTTCTTTTGTCGCCCCTGAAAACTTTCGAACGCATCCCGTTGGAACAAACTAAAAGAGGCATGCTTTTTGATATTGTGATTTGAGTTTGTGTCACTGTAAACGTCATGAAACTTTTAGTTCCTACCACACGGCTGTGGGAGGTAGTAATTGCATTTCCACACCAAGCTACACTGCGCGCGCGGTCGTCACAAAGTGAACTATAGGCAAGACGCCTTACGGAAGCGAACGACTGCACAAGCTTTTTGTAAAAAAGCTTGATAATTGAAAATTAAAAGTATTGACATGCGCGCGTCTGGTGCCGTCCACTAGTCAAAATCACTAATCCATTTGCACACTTGCGTAAATTCACTGGACAATCAACCACTGTATGACATCGCACAATCATTGTAGGCTTGGGGAACTTAGTTTTTGTACTGGAGGATTCTAAACCCCAGAAGTCTCTTCGTAACTTCTCATAAAATAAATATGGTTTCTTTTTTTGGCTTTATCTCGAAAATCAGTACACTATAGTGTACTATAGTCATATACTGGAAGTCGGTCCGAGTGTTTGACCACAAAAGTGGGGCGCCTGTCTTATAGAAATTTTCAGATGCGAACATGAGATCAACATCAACTCCCGGTCGGTCATCCGTGCATAGGTTAAGGACTCTGTCTGAATGCCAGCGATTTTTCTTAATTCCCACGGCGATTAAACTACCCAGTTGGCGCATCAGCTTGCTGCAGAAAGTATACCAACCTTCATTGGAAGCTGGTTGTGAAATAAGCTGAATTGTGCCTGTTAGATTGGCATCTGGGAACCGGCAGCAGCAGGGGTACCAGCGAGCTAGGGTCTATCATACCGATGACCGCAAGATGATTTGACGGCGGCGAACCGCTCTTAAGTCGATTCACCCGTCATCGCCGCCTAGCGGTTGGGTTCCACCGAACCAAAGCGCTGTGAGCACTACCTGAATAAATAATCCGGGTGGCTTGCATGTAGCCAACTAGGTCAGGCACAATCAAAGCTTTATCATGCGGGGCAATATAATATTGCGTCGTATGTTGATATTTTAATTTGCCTTCTGGAAGCTCTAGCAGGTGTGTAGAATTCGAGGATAACGCAAAAAGCCAGGTCGAAATCAGTGTACGAAAGGAGGAAGAGTGAATACTGCACTCGGAACCCTTAGACCCAAGTCATTTCCATTATACTTGTTCTTGCTGTCATGTGTTTACTCATACATAATTAGGGATCACCCTTTGGCTGTCATGGCACAGCCTGTGAAGAACAGGCTTTTCCCGCAAATGTACTGTGGTAGGGAATGTCATCTAGTACAGAACTCACTTTCGCTCCCACTCATTAATATGTAACAGGTTTTTTTATTGCAGCCGTTCGGCACCGTAGAAGCTTGAACTTGCGAAAATGCAACTGCTGTAGAAGCCTGTCGCTTTTGCTTATTTCTCTGGGAGCTTCCGTCTACTTCGGTAAATGGCGACTAAGACGTCAAAAACCATCAGTTCTGATTGTGGAGATGACTCATTGGGTGAGTTGTTTAGTCACATTGTATGCACTTATGTTGCCTCAATTCATTTCCAATCATGCCTTCTAAATTACCCTGTGTTATTTGTTTACAGGTATGTTCTATAATGATCGCCTTCCATCAGAGTTGATTTTCTCTCAACTTTCCGGCTGCCAATGCACAGGTCCCTCCTGTAACCCTGATCAATGCGATTGCGTGAAGCGCCGTAACGGGAGCGTATTTGACAGCTCCTTTCGACTCTCCTGCCTTTTGGATTACAAGAACAGTCAACAACTCCAACCGGTCTTCGAGTGCAATAGTTGTTGTGCTTGTCAGCCTACCTGTTCTAATCGGCTGGTTCAGCACTTTGTTGGGCGCTTTCCGGCATTGAAAGTCGTTAATACAGGAAATGCTGACAAGGGCCTGGGTGTCATATGCGAGAAGGATCTTTCACCTGGTCAGTTTGTCTGCGTCTACATGGGAGAATATATTCTGCCGTCGGATGCCGGCCGGGTTTCTCGAGACCAGATTCGCTCTCTGGGCCACACATACGTTCTGTGTGTTCGAGAATTCGCAGGCCAGTCCCGGCTAGTAAGCGAGACAGTAGTCGACGGTGCTGCGGAGGCATTTTGCCCGATCTGCCCATATCTAGTTTCATAAATCACTCTTGTCAGCCAAATATGACCGTTATCCCTGTACGCGTGGATTCCATGCTACCATTTCTAGCATTTTTTGCCAATCAGCATATCACGGCAGGCGTTGAATTAACGTACGATTACGGAGAGTACTCGGCGTCTCCAGGCTGCCTTTCAAAGAAACCCTGTCAGTTTGGCGAATTGACGTGTCGTGGGTTCTTGCCCTGTGCTGAATGAACTTTATGTGATCGCTTAAATCTTCATTCCCAGTGATGTTGGTCAGCGCATGAGAGGTAAGGACTGCGATCGCCAACGGGTTTTAAAAGCTCGGCCCGAAATGAGGGTCGGCTGAGATGTGTCCGCGGGATCCGGGATTATCTATCCCTTTGAACCTCTGTTCTCTGATCCTATGTGTCCTTCTTACGCATTTACTGTTTACTCTGCATATACGTTATGTTGTTGGTGTACGCATTTGTGGTGTAATGCAAGCATTTCATGGAGATTAATGTTTTGATTGCTGTTCAAGTTCAGTGTTTGTACGTTTTCGATTATTCATCTTCAGGCCTGTACAGTAATTTAGCAAAATTAAGAGATCCAGGTTGATACTCTGAGGAAAATGAACTGTTCACCGGATCGAAAGACCTGTTCATCTGACGTTTCGAAGAGCTGGGGCGGCTCTCAATTATCAAAGTGTCTAGTGAAAAATCGATCAGAAATTTTGAATGGACAACCGGATTAGTTGGCCTTGGGCTGGTCGATTTTCATCTTTTGCTGCCTTGGCCTGCTGGCCGTCGCCTGGGAGTGTTGGTGGCCTCCTGTATTGTGTGTCGTCACCTCAATTGGGGTTAGTTGCGTTTGCGTCTCCCTTTTGGGTGAATTGGTCGACAGGCCGTGTTTGCTCGGTAGTCTTGGGCTCCGCATGACTGTCTTGTCTTCGTCACGGCGTATGTAGTGACGTAGGAATTTATAGGCCGAAGGAAGGTCTAGATGCCTGTTGATGGAGTTGGCATCTGAGTGCGAAGCCTTAAGTGTGAGACGCTCTGTCCTTGAGGTGCCCCTGCCTAAGACGGCTGCTCCATGAAAATAAAAACTGTGACCAGTTTCCCCTATGTGAGCCGAAAGCTGTAAGCTTGGGTCTGGTCTCCGAGTTGCCAGTTTGTGCTCATGTAGGCGGATCTGCAATTCCCGTCCGGTTTCCCCAACGTAGTTGCAGTCTCCATCGTTACAAGGTATTTGATAGACAACTGCTGAGGTTTCAGTGGATGGCAGTATGTCTTTGGGTTGCATCAAACGGTGACGAATTGTTGCCTGGGGTCAATGCGCAATGCCTACCGTGGCGGGTTGTGACAATCGTGAGGCCGCCACGGAGACTCCCTTAATGTAAGGAATAGCCCTCCAGACTTCGGGTTGTTCTTCTTGTGGCCGTCGTCTGTTGACTCGGCGCTTGCTTTACCTGATGAAGTAGCCTGGGTATCCATTGGTTCGAAAGAGGTCATGAAGGTATTGTCGTTCAACTCTTTTGTCGGCTGGTGTGCTGCAGTGTGTTTCAACTCTTTGGAATAGAGTACGGACACGGCTGCGTTTGTGAGACAGGGGGGGATTGCTGTTGAAGTTTAGTATTTGTCTTGTGTTGGTGGCTTTTCTGAAAACGGTAGTTTGCAATTGCCCAGTTGCAAACCGACGCACAAGGACATCGAGGAGGGGAAGTTGGTTGTTTGTTTCGGCTTCCATCCTGAATCGGATATTCGGGTCAACCGAGTTTAGTAATTCTTTAAGGCGCTCCACGTCATATGATTTGACAATGGCGAAGGTGCCATCGACGTAACGAGCCCAGAACTTTGGTTGATACTTGGTGAACACCAAGTGTTCTATCCGTTGAAGAACCACTTCAGGAATCAGCCCTGATATGGGGGAGTCCATGGGGGTGCCTTTGATTTGTTCATACATTTGTCCACCAAAGGTGAGATGTGTTTTTAGACGCTTTGACAATGGAGAGCCGCCCCAGCTCTTCGAAACGTTAGCCAAACAAGTCTTTCGATCTAGTGAGCAGTTCATTTGCCTCAGACTGTACAGTAATATAAGTAAGTTATGGTTGAGCAGCGACGGTTGAAACGACCAGTGAACATAGCCATGGGGGGTAGGCCACAGATGTACCCTCAGGTAGCGGTGGTTCTCAAATACTACGTACGACCTTCTTAACTGTGTCCTGACACCGAGCTCGTGTGGGGACGAAAGAGTACGATGGGTGGAGTCTAAATCTATTACCTCTAAAAGCCCAATCCACGCGCGAGTCACTGAACCTCCTTCACTTTGCTGTGAAGCACATGGTTGACATCGTCGGAAACGACGGTCGAACTATCAATTGTGGTGTATGTGTGGACGATGAGACTCCATAAAGTTTTATTGGTTCGCGTGCGTGGTGGTGGGGTTGCTTTCTCCATGATGTATGCACTAATGTTCTCTGCCAGATCCTACAGAGCGAGGATTTTCGCACACAACTACATAAGTTTTACTTGCGCTAGTATGACTGTACTCACTGTCCGAGTGATTCAACTCTGTCGAGGCAGGATGACTTCCCGGCCGCCCGGCATGTGCGCCTACCAGTCACACTCCGCTTGCATTCGAGTCACTTGGGGTTGTCAACCATAAGGCACCGTGCGTACGATTTGTGAATTTTCACTTATAGAACTTGTGTGAATACAATATTCAGGGTCACCCCAGTAAGTTCGTACGCATAAAACCCCGGTTTCAGCCACAATAGGGGCCTTATTTAATTTTACTAAGGACCCGCAGGGGAATACCTGACAAGTGTTCTGATCAGGCGCCTTAACTGTGACTTTATGGACTCCTGGAGCCCCTATCCACTAGCACAGACTGAATTCTGTAATAAAATCGGACAGGACGTTAGCTGATTTTTGGAAAGAGCGGCTCTGTTCCGGCCTGACTTTCTCATTTTGTCCACCCGGTTCATACGATGGCGGTAATAGTGCCTGGTTTGCGTGATTAGTCATCACATAGGCTGAGCACTGTGGCTGGATTGTCGGATGTACCGATTGCCAGATTATTGTTGGTTGGGGTCGTCGCTTCTATTGTTGCGCTCACCACATGAACCCAACCATGTCTTGAGTAGATTTGGCAGGGAAAAGACGGCGTTCCTTGTGCCACCATTACCCTTATTTGCGAATGTCTGTGATGATGGGTTCGAGCGAGAATCCGAAACGTCAGGCCAATAACTTTCTTGTTGCAGTGATCGCATCTTCTGGAAAACCTGGTATGTTCAAACGGGGGTCGGCGCACCGGTCGACTAAATTGGCATCTCAAGCCTCCCTTATCGTGGGTAGGTCCGTCTGGGAACAGCCTCGAGCTAGAAAGCTCACTTCGAAGGGTTTGAGGGTACGTCCAGTTTGTTCAGGATGCCTTGCCATGTGAGACTCAATCTTTGTGTCGTTTCCAGTTTCCACCCCTCAACAGTCCCATCATGAGAAGTACGTGATCAGCTTACACCTCGCAGCGTCGAATTGTGAAGGTCTATGCGTCACGCCCACCCTGGAAGACGGGTTGCCTGTTAGCCTAGCTGCTGGCTACCCTGCGCGTTCACAGGTGGCGGATAGTGGGACGACCTTCAGTGAAGGTTAGCTGCGAAATAAGCAGGCCCAGGACTGGGGCTTTATTGCTGACAACCCGACCAAATTCGTGCGCTGGCGTGAGCACGTTGAGCACCATCTCAATTTCGATACCCAACCTACCTCGCCCTTCCTCTCCTCTTCAGCAGAGTTTTTTCCCTCTCTTATCTATGTAGTGTCATGCGACCCCCCCCCCCCCTGAAGGAGAAGTCGCTAATGCCATACGAAAGTTGCGCAACAATAAGGCGCCCGGAGAAGACGGTATACCCGCTGAAATCTTCAAGTCTTGTGTCGACACTCTGGCGCCCTGGCTCCATGGGGTGATTGAACGAGCGTGGAGAGACGAGGTTGTTCCTGATGACTGGGGCTTAGGCATTCTTGTACCTATCCTCAAGAAGGGAGATAAGACGAGATGCGAGAATTACCGCGGCATAAGTCTCGTCGACGTTGCAACGAAGATTTTCGCTATTGTCCTACTCAGGCGATTCCAGGCTGTGCATGACTCAAGGACGAACCCAGCCAAGCCGGATTTCGTGCTGGACGAGGATGCGCAGATCAGATATTTACAGTGAAGCGCATTCTCGAATTTCGCCATAGCTACCAACAGCCGACGGCTATTGCTTCATTGACTTTGCCGCCGCGTTCGATTCCGTTCACCGTGAGTCCCTGTGGCGGATAACGGCGTTAGATGTTGTACCGGCAAAAATCATCGCCATGATCAAGGCCTATTATCGCTCCACTACTGCGAAGGTCCTGGCCCGCAACAATCTTTCCCAACCGTTCGGTATTCGGTCTGGGTTGTATCCTGTCACCCATACTGTTCAACTATGATATTGATTGGATCATCGGGAGGGTCCTACGCGAGAGTGACGGCGTTGAGTTTGCAACCGGACACCGACTGACTGATCTCGATCATGTCGATGTTTATCGCCTTACTTGCTTCAAGTTTTGGTGATCTGCAGTCTATGGTGTCACGGGTGAACGAGGTCGCCAAATCGGTCGGTTTATCCATAAACGCTGGGAAAACCAAAGTGTTTTCAAGATGCATCCCTGACCAGTAGGAGGCATCCCTAGGGATTGATGGCTGTCAACTTGAAGAAGTAGACAGTTTTAAATACCTCGGGACATCATCGAGGCCGGCTAGATCAGACATGATCGCAGCCGTATCAAGTACAAGTACGCCCACCCCGAGGGAAAGCAGCAATCAAGAGGCCGCAACCGGTACCTCTTTGGTACAAGCCGTCGCATTCCACTTCTAGGATTGCTGTTATTTTAACTATCGTTAGGGGACGACTTTGGAAAAATTTGCTTCACATCCGTCCGCACGAGGAATCTGCGGGATGGGGGACTGTCAACCCTTTAGTTGACTGATGTGCTGCAGTGTGGGGTTGCTGTTAGGGTCCAGTTTCCTCAAAGTTTTGACATTTTTTTCTGGGCGTCATATTTTGCGGCCTCGAACATCTACAGTGGCCCACCAATAATGAATCGATTCGCTATTTCAGCGTCCATTTTGGGTCAATCGAGTTAAGTATTTCCTTGGCATGTTCACCCCGGTTTGTTTTGATTACTGTTGATTTGTCGCCGATGCAGCCAGCTCCTTATTTCGGTCTATACTTGACAAGGACGAAGCTGCAATGCAACCACTGCATTCATCCCGCATAGAAACGAACCAATTTGAGGGAATTTCATTTACATAAATATTTACTCGGGGCGAGATTTAGTCTTATGAAAATGCTTTTAAAGCGCGGTTATCTGTTCAGACCGTGAGCTATTAACTGTCGTCGTATCATGGTACGTCAAATGGTACCACTGATTAATTTGACTCGTGTTTAAGGCTTTTCGCAGAGAATACCGTTGTTGGTCAGTTCACAGCTAGAAAGTTAACAGGGTCAAGCATTTCCTTTCAATCCCTTCCCCAGGGTTTAAGGCCGCGGGTCGATTGACTTGTATGAATCATCTGACTTGTGGCGTGCCCCGGCGGAGTCAGTGGGTCTTACAGAAAACCAGTTTTTCTGGGAAATTGCTCCGCTGACCTCGTCGACTTGCTTGGATAACTGCATTTCATCATTTATTATCAAAACAAGGTCTGAGGACTATTCTTGCTATCGGACTATCGAGGTGCAATGTAAAAAGGTCCTTTCGAGCAACATAAGTCGTGACTTCTTTGTCTGTTGTGGATTAGGCGTGCTTGCTTCATCTCTTTACTGTGGGTTCCTGTGTGTTTAGTTTCCCGATTAGCGATCATGTTTGGCGTTGGGTCTGATCTTTGAGCTCTCTTCATGCTTCTGTTTGTTGTAGTACATAGGCACCATCTTTTGTGCTGCAAATGGTTTCAAATTCGAGACCGCCGCTAGTGTGTCCCTGAGAGTTCTGGGACTTATGAACTGGAATTTCGAACGCACCGACCACCTTGTCTGGTCTTTAGTTAGTCATATTGGTAGATAATTTTGTGCGCCCTTTGGTCGGCAACGGTATGGAGAAGGACCCCACTTTACTGACCGCAGACTGTGAATCACGTCATATAGGCTTTTATCTTGGCACCCATTCGCAGGTCTTCGCAGCTGCGAAGACATTCTGCTGCTAATAACAATCACCTCCCATGACTTCAAACCATCATTCAAACTCCTTTATTTTTCGAGATTTGCTTTTTGTTTATTTTCAGTTACCGCGCTCATTTCCGTTGTCGTACGAAAACGTACGATGAGTCTTTCAGGAGAAATCCAAACAATTTCTGTTTTCCTGCTTTTCGTCAGCTTACTGTCTAGTGCGCTGCCCCATTCGTAAAACTCCCCGTATCACCAATCACGTATGACACGATCCACGGTCTACCAACAGTAGAGTGGGGTCCTCTTCCATATCCTTGCCGACTGGTCTTCCAGGCATGCTTAAGACTCGTCTTTTATTTCGTTCAATCTTATCTAATGGCCGTTACTAAATATTAATGGTGTGATTTATTCCTCTCTCATGCCATAGCATTATTCACCGAAAACCACGAGCGAGCACTAGTCATTATTGCTGTGATAGCACGTCTGAGGTCTCCTCGCTAGTGCCGAATCAATAAGGCTTTGCAGGTGCCGCTTATGGATCGAAATGCAGTTGACGCACTATTGCTGGAGTGCAGCTGAGCACTGATTGATGCCCTCAAAAATACTTGTTTATCCTAACAACTCGCAAGGCGGAGCACTGAGGACTCGTAAACGATGCCCATTTAGGCGAAGATAAGAGTTATAATCCGAGGAGAAATATATAATTTGAAGAGCTCTACTGGCTGTTTAACGTATTAAACAACCTCCCATTGTACGAAATCGTAATCGAAATGTTACAGGATGGTCGGGCTACGTTTATTCATCCTGACATTTCGCATTGTTGAACTTGTTGTCTATTTTCGCAAACTAGGAACGCAGAATTAGTCTTTTGTAGAACAGTTCGAGTCTACCATAGTAATTGCTGGGCAATATTTGCGTCGCCCCAAAGGTTGATCATCGGGACTGTTATGAACCGGCCTCGTGCTTAGAATTCCCGTGAAGCGTATGCGCACCCGACTCTTGTCCCCAATACCAACTCGGCAGAGAAGGAGAACGAGATCGGTCACGAAAAAGTGTATTAGGAAACTGCAAGTCAAGTCAAGCTTGAGAATACGCACGTGGCCTCCATTGATTGGCTGGCTCTTGTTTTGGGGAGTGTAGATACTCCCAACAGGGACCTCACCAGCCCCGTAACTGATGCTGTACCTACAGTAGTGGTCTGACCGCAATGATCTCAGTCACTTCAGCCTTGGGCGACCGCACGTGCGGGAGTGGCGCCTAGGCAGTTCCGCAGCTGTCGCGTGTCGACGACCGTTCTTGATTTTATTGCTGATGTTTGCGCTTGCCAAATCCGTTCACTGAGGCTTGGCTGTTTGAGTCCGTCTACACGACAGATTAAATGCCGAGACCAGCCATTTTCAGAAGTTGCTGAAGAATTTTGATGGCCTTGAAGTGTCTAACTCAGGAATTCGACCGATGCTTGACAAAATCCTATAGGCGTGCTACTGATCAAGCGACCTAGACGCAAAAAGACGGAAGTTCCACAGCCACAAAGGGCGAATTTCATCCGCCTCACATTCATAAATGCTAGCCACGACGATGGATGAAGGGTTGCTTTCCACACACTAAAACGGGATATGCGTAAGCAAGCCACAACCCTTCTCTCAGGTTATTTGCCAATCACATTTTCTGTCCACATAGGTAGGCAATTTGGCTGGCACGTCGATGCATGGCATTCCGACTGTCAACACTTTAGTGAACACCCATGCAAGCAGCATGGCCCCCATTAATTAATCACCACTGTAGGCTGTTTGTACTACTAGTAGATTTGCCGTCATTAAAACGACTCATGTTTGGTACACTAAAGGAGTGCGGAACGCAGTCGGCTTGAGCATCCAATTCACAAGTGGTATGAAAACAAACGACTTGAATACTCTGACATCCACGTGTACCCTTGTGCAATTGGGAAACCACGAAATGTGGGGTTCACAAACTCCTCCAGCAGTGCACAAGCCAACAAAGTGACTGAACACCTCGACTTCCTAGACCCTTCAGGGAAGACGGGCGCTTAAGGAATGCTGCCCGGCAAGGCAGTCCGAGACCGATAGCCAAAAAACTGCGAGCCAACAGTTGGAAGTGGTCGTGGCTGTCCTTCGATGGCTACGGCCCCTCAGGGTAGGACGGTGAGACGCAACCTACGGCCTGACTGTTGTCTGATTAATTACAGACAGCCGAGTATTGCAGCCTAATGCTGAGATCATAACTTTATTAACCCGATATCTACGATTATAATTGGAACCCCACCCGAAAACGTATGAATATTGGGAGATAAACAGGTCCACGTGCCACATTTTTCCCCACAGCGGCTGCTTACAAAGCCTTACGTAATAATGACTGCAACCACATCGGCGAAACAGGCGAACGTTGCAGATACGGCTGCACAAAAGGATGCCGGAGGCTGGATCTCAATTCGGTTTCCGAGAAGCAACCATTGAAGGCGTAGACCGTGGTTACACCTCCACCGGGAATGGAAAGGGGACTAAGATGTCAATTCTGTCCTCCAGCGCATCGACCTCCCCCGATCTTACCAGTTCTTAATCCATTTTCTCCACGGTAGGCATAAAGATATCAAAGATGGATTCGAACGGGGGCGACTTGAAAATCGACTTATCCGACAAGCTAACTCGTTACCCAGCAGGTTCAACTACACTCCATTGACGTGACTACTAACCATACACGACGACCACCGACATTTCGACCGTCGCCTCCGACGATGTCCACCGTGTGCTCGGCAGCAAGATTAAGTGGGCACGATGATTTGTGCGTGAATTAATTTGTAGGGAATGTAGGCTTGCGCAGCGACTATCGCACTCTCTAATTCTCCCCCACTCGGGCTTAAAGACAACACGGGGTCAAGAAGAGGCGGAGGAGCGCGCAGATGGATGGCACGGTCGAGCTCGCACCTTGGCGATCCACTCCACACCTCCTGGTCCACACAGCAAATGACCAGAAATTTAGCCAACAGCAACAGTGGGGAGGGCGGCAGGGGTCGCATGTGCGCGACGTTTGCCGGCAACTGGGTCTGCCGCCACACCCCGAAATTTTGGCATTTGTTATGATGTGCATTCAGAAGTCGCCTGCCAGAATTCGATATGGCCCTAGTGCTGGTCCAGCGCGTCTACCACGTGGCCCGTATAAAGGTAACCACTACCGCTGTCGCGTACGTCAGGCAACCCCAAGCAGTCCCTGAGTGAAAACAAGAAAATCGGTTGGGAACAGTTCCGGCCAAATCCAACAGGCTTTTTACAGTCGGTTTGTCTGTATCAGCAGACTCAGCTAGAAACCAGATTGCTGACATGTTTCATCCAGTGGTATATTTTTTCTTCCTTTTCACAGTCGACTCACACGAGACACGATCAACTGCCTCATGCATTTTGTGGCTGGGGCAAGATCTTTGTCTTTTGTGAAATTAAACTTGAACCTTGTTCCGGTCCTCCTGGTTGCGATATATATCATGGTATCTGGTCTCATCTCCGTGACTTTCGCATAAGCCCCGAAGTGGAAAAGGAATGGGACGTAGGGAGATTTGGTCTGAGTTTGCAAATTCTTTCTTATTTCTAACCCACCCCTGTCACTTTTTGACTATCGCGACCTCTTAGCTGTCATGTCCTTAGAGGTTAACGACTGACAAGATACTACGTTAGTGAGGCTGTTATGACTTTTACTTCAGTTCTGGTGGACAAGATTATTTGAGTATAGATCCGGTCTGCTGGGAAAAACACAATAGCATGTGTGTAACATGCATAACTTGAAGAAAGATTCCTCGTCAGCCAACTGTGCCCAAGCTCTTTCCCAGTCAGTTGGCCACCTCCTTGCTACTTGAACACAGTGGAGGATGAGGAACAAGAGCAGTCGAGACAGAACACTCGCACTCTATTCCGACTCACTCATTCTTCTGGCAGCTGTGATCTCTGTCAAGCACGACAGAGGCATTTCCTGGACGTTATTTTC
>CACRXP010000121.1:1087822-1101687 GCA_902702965.1 Spirometra erinaceieuropaei
AAATGAGTATTCGATGTTGCATTTGCTATTTTGTGATACTTTTCTTAGCCGAGGACAGGGTTAACTGAGAAGCAAAGTCGACGCTGACTTTTCTTCCCCACTAAAGTTAACACCTACGCGAACACATTGTGATTGTCAGGATTGGTCAGCTAACTGCAAACTCGGAGCTCATGAATCCACTTAGTTTGACCTTTACGCATGTGCCGGCTACACATGAGAAGGGATTCTGAGTTGCGAATCGCTTAAGGATAAAGGCAACTTCTCCAACCTTGTCTTCCTGACTTCTGAATTGGGAATGGGATGTCTTAGCGTGCTTGAGTAATCTCTACTCTCAGATGCCTTGTTTCAAAATATCAAAATCCAACGAATAAATGTCCGTCTCTACTACATCTAAGAAGTATTTCGATACAACCGGTCAACAAGGGAAACTACGATCCAAACAAGGGGTTTGGCGCGCAGGCTAACTTTATCCTGCCTACTACCGTGCATAATGTCCCCTGGGTACACAGTAAAGCTATTAGCATGGATACCTTCAGTTTCCTGCTGCTTATTTCACGTCCCGTCTGCTGCCTGTGGTCGAGATAGTGTTTGTAGACATCCGTGCCTGATGTAACATACCAAGACGTCTCGCTAAGCTTGGTCAAATGGACGAATAACTGAATTATTTGAACCTCTCCTTTGCCTAAGTTTCTGCTGGGCTAGTTCGACCGAGAAAGGGTCTTTCGTGGGTAGCCCTCTTTTCAGCCTCCTTAGTGATCTGTTTATCATGTTTTGTTTAAACACCTGTAGATGCCATACGCAACAATGAGCAGTATCTTGGCTGCCATTCAGAAGTGATTCGGCAAACAACGATTGAATGGTTCCACGGAAACCGAGATCGATACAACGGGCGAGCAAAACGGCGACGCACTGCCGATATGGTACAGAATTTTCTAGCAAGTATACTTGCTTGTTATTATAATAACAACGCATTTAATTAGGCTCCCCTTGATTGTTCAGCGACCAGCCGTGACTGTATATCAAAAAAAGTTACCCGTTAAATAAAAGTATTTCTAACAACAAATAAAATATTTAAATTGCCGTTAGAATCTCTAATTAATTAGAGATTCTAACGGCAATTTAAATATTTAATTTGCTGTTAGAAATACGTTTATTTACCGGGTAACTTTTTCTGATATACTTTCTAATACATTAATACTGATATAAATTTATATCGGTATTTTCTGGCATTTTATGTCAGAATTACATGATAAATTATTTTAAAGGAGACTAAAACAATTTAATAACCATAACCAACTGCCTTATTATTCCTTTAGTCCCCTTTAAATGTATTTATCACGTATTTTTGACATGATAAATATTCCAATAATTTTTTCATTCCCTAAGTTAAAGTTCTGAGTGCAAATTAAGTATACGCCGCGCATGCCATTTACTAAAACAAAAATATTACCAAAAGTGATAATGAAAAGAATTATTAATATATTTTTGTAGCTGGCTTTCTTTTCTTACGTGAACCTGCCATAGATGAGGATTTCCGTCAACCTTACACTGGGGATTAGTTGACAGAACAATACGGATCTGTATCTCATATGCCCCATGTACATCCTCCTCAACCCCCTTTTTATTTTATATGTTCAATAAACTTCCACATGCACATTCTTACTGTTCATTGCTTTTGTTTGTGTATACCTCGGGACACGTTTGATTCGTCGGCGTAAACACTATAGTAAATCAGGGTGTGTAACATTTAGTACACGCAAATGGTATGCGTGACCCGCGTCCCTATGTGGAATAGTATAACCTACTGTGCGGAGAATTAGGTAATGGAAAACACCGGCAACGTAAAAGTGCAGTTTATATCACGGAGGGGGTATCGTCCCCCTTGGCGTTTTTTTCGAGAACGTAGCTAGACGGGGCTCTCCCGTCCACAGCCCCGTCAAAGCCCCACCCAAACGGGTCCCAGCCCCCTCTGGCCCCCGGGGCATGACGGGGCCAGACGGGGATGGTGCTAGCAGGGTCGCATGAGATCTCGAATTAATCTCTGCAGGTGAGTGAAAGGAGAGAAACCCTTTTCATACATCAGCATAAATGCAGAAGTTAATATGGTGGAAAGGCTTCCGGCTACAGCGGCTATGCGGCGTGCGGTGTGGAGACGATAGACTAAACAGTCAGACTAGTAACCACAAGCCAAAGAATTTATTTATCCGAGAGCTGGCCAAACATATCATCCGAAGTAATTTAAAGTGGTAAGATTCTAACTCATCTTGTAACTTACAGTTAAGGGTCGATATGCTACCTAGCAAAAAACTCGAGAATCGATTATCATCGGTCCTTGCTCTCGGGAACACAAATCAGTGGAATTTACTCTTGCATTCGAATGCACCTACACTGGGGTCCTAAAACGCAACACTGACAAGATTCGCACTGGGTAGCTCACTGTATATTAATTATCGGCCATGTGCTTTTTCCTTTTGGCTGGCCGAAGCTCGTCTCGAACTTTGACGGCTAATGAACATATTCTATGATTCCTTGTGTACGGTGGGAATTAACCTACTAGGCTTCCGATCGTCCACCAATTGTACAGTATCTGTAAATGGAAAAATTATTGAAGATGTTAAATTATGGGGGCCTAGTTAGTAGTTGGCCTCGCCCACTTAAAATATGGTCGGAAAATTCGCACATATATCCAATGCCGAGGGCTATGGTTTACTGATGCTGGCACTCCGCTTTCAAACTTCCCAATTATGAGACTTTTATGCAGGACATAATGAGCATAATGGTCATGGGTTAATCTATCACGAACACCGTATTTTTACGTGTTAATTATTAGTCCGACTGATGGTATAAAGCGGGAGATTTGACATATTAAAAATAGGGAGAAGTTTGAAGTTAGGAAGGTATTATGAAAGTGTTATGCAATTTGTTCCGTTTTCAAGAATAGGCATCTATTTCAATATTCCAATAGAGCCTGATTTACCTGTTTAGTGGTGCAAGTATTTAAGAGTTGATCGAGTCATGACTCTATTGACTAGTTAGTTAGCAATAGTAATGATCTCTCCTAGCGTACTCAACATTTCGTTCCTGACCATCAGAAGTAATGAATCAGAAATACACTGTGAGACTAAACAGTAGTGCGAGCGATATTACTGACTTCCACAACAGCCCAGACATCCGTAAACGGAAGCGCTGCAAGCGAGACAAGGAGTAGGTCATGTTCGAGCGAATAAGCGACAGACTGGCAAATACGTACCAGGCGCATTCACCAAATCACAAGTCGTTTTTTCTTCATAATTTAGCCATTCAATTACGGATGGAGTGTTGGTGCGAATTGGAAACTCCAGATTCAGTTCACTGCTCCCCCAACTAAATCAACTCCTTCACCACGACTTGAAAATGATTCTTGGAATATATCGGCAATTAAAATCTTTTACCAAACAGTAATACTAGGTCAAAGAATAATCTGACAATCATATCATACTTTCCTCTTGATAGGTTAAGTGAGGAACCCTCATTAAAAAAACGGGTTAAGGCGCGTGGTCCGAGGATATATTCCTGGGTAAACTCGAGTGCTATAAATATAATTTTTGAAAACAGGCATAACAAAAATATTAATTCAAAAGAAATCAGTTCCTTGGGAAAAATCAGATTGGCGTAGTTTTCTCACCTGTAGCGATGCAACCATGCTTCGTGATGCCATGTCCAATGTTTCCAAAGACATCCTAGAGTTTGTGCCGCGTAAATATAGTAAGTCTAATTCTGTGGATTCCCTTGTTCCTTATTGTCTTCGTAACAGACTAAAACGTTGCGACGGTAGGTGTGTGTGACCTATCCACTAGTTCTTTATCTATTCACCTTAGAATTACACAAATTTTCGAAATGGCCTAAAGGATGCGCCAAGCGCGCGACAGGCGAAGAGAATCACTTGCTCTCAATGACCCGAACCCTGGCAAATCCGTCCTTAATATCTTTCAGCATCGGTCCTCCTCTAAGAAAATCTTCCTCATTGATGACACTGACAAGGCGGAGTTGCTTAGTACCTTCTTTGCAAAACACCTTCTTATTGAATACGAACCAGTCTCTCTGTTTCGTCGCCATCATATAGGACATTGAGTGCAACTGACGTCTCCTCACATCTAATTAAAAGCACATAAGTCGTTCGAAAAACCCACAATGCCTAGGAACGGATGGGATTTCTAACTCGAGTGAAAAACAGGCATCCGATCTTGCCATATTGCTTAGTCATTTATTCTCGGCTTATAAGTGTCCAAAAAGTTTCTTTCCTGAAACATGGAAGACGTCAATTATCAAGTCTATCTTCAAGTCTGGATCTCGGTCAGATGTTAATAACTATCGGGGCGCTCACAAAAGACCGTCTCTAGCAAAGCTTCCTGAAAGGATAATTTTCAATGAAATTCTTTACTTCTATCTAGCTAATCGGCTTCTGAGCTCTAGTCAGCATGCATTTCTGTCTGAACGATCTTGCAAAATTTGCCGCTTGACATTTCTCAGTCTAATCACTTCTTTTCGTAATGAGTAGCAGTCAGTGGTAGTTATCAGCTTTGGTCTTGGCAAAGCCTTTGGCAAGGTGTCCCATAGACGTCTTTTGGTAAAATTGGAAGCTGTCGGCATCCGGCCTCCTCTACTCGACTTCATTGAGTCCTCTCTATCCAACCGGTATCAGAAAGTCATGGTCGGTAATAGCTACTCGACACCTCACTCAATACCGAGTGGCATACTTCAAGGCACGGTTCTGGTCCGCCACTCTTCCTTCTTTACATCATTGACATTTTGATTGAACTCAGAAATTCGCAAACTCTTATTTATGCGGACGAACTTAATGCACTAAGAATACAACTTTTCAAAATGTACGTTTTTTGTCTCCTAGATTATTGTTCAATTTTCTTCGGCATAATGCCCTCAGACGGCCGAAAAAAACTACAAGACATTCAGACACGTTTTACTAGATTTTCATCCAGAAGTGATGGCACCCAGGGTTCATACTTAGAATTATATCCTAAATACGGTCTTTGATCTCTTTGGATCAGAAGACTCCAGAATGGTCTATACTTCCTATTCAAGGTTAACCATGACCGAGATATTCTCAAAACGAATTTATTAGCAAACCAACCCCCACCATCCCCAGAAACAGCAGCAATAACGAACATATTATAGAGATCCCCAGATTCACAAAGTCCCAACGGTCAAAATTCTACCCCATAAGATATGCCACTATCTGGAATGCTCTTCGAAATTCTATGCGGAAAAGTCAAGCCATAATCAAGTTTAAGATGAAAACTAAGAAATTCCTTTCAAATCACAATACACATATATTTTTGAATAAAACAGGTCATCAAAAGAGGAGGTGGCGTTCATCGGGAGAGGTGTATCTGAGGTCTGACGTTTCGGGTAGTCGTTTCTTCTACCCATCTTCAGAGACTGAGCAGTCGTGCACACAGCTTTCCTTTTATGGCGCACTTTGTCTAATGCCTGGCCCATCAATGCCGCCTGTGTGGCTGCATCCGACCCGCATGTCATCGTGACCTGAATCCCGCCCATCTTCGTCGGCCGCGGTGATAATTGGACAGTTTTTCCCACTGACGAGCCAGTTGATATGCCAACCGGGAATCGCATTTTCACCACTATTGTTGTGAATTACGGAGAAATCTGTGTGGGCTGCGCACCAATAAGGACGAGGGCATGAAGAGTTGTACGCAGTTTCCGGCCCATCAACGCTTCGGCAGGAGAAACGCCACCAGGGGACGCCAGTTTCTGTGTTGTCCTGTAGGAAAACAGGAATGCCTGGACTATCTCGTCCGTGGTCCCCTCCCCACGAGCTTCCATGAGGGCTCTCTTAAACGTGTCGACAAAACGCTCAGCCTGACCGTAGACTGAGAATGGTAGGGCGGGGAGCGAAGATGCTGGATGTTGTGCTCGCGGCAGAAATCCTCAAATGTCGACGAAGTAAACTGAGAGCCATTGCCTGAAACCAGGACTTCCGGTAAGCCATGTTGGCCAAAGATGCGTCATGGGAAGGCGATAGTGGCAGATGCGGTCGCTGGATTCAGCGGAGCAATCTCGGGCCACTTCGAGTAGGCGTCAACCAAGATTAGGTAGGAGACTCCGTTAAGTGGGCCAGCGAAGTCGATATGCACGCGTGACCAAGGCCTCTCCGGTGGTTGCCAGGGTATTGGAGGTTAACGAGGCGGCATCTTGGCAACTTGCTGACATCGAGAACAGCGTCGAACCAGGTTGTCGATGTCGTCGTCGATACCCGGCCAGTAGGCAAAAGTGCGAGCAATAGACTTCATTCGGCTGGTACCAGGATGAGCCGCATGGAACTGGCGTAGTACAGTGGGTCGGAGGGAAGATGGGATCACCACACGGTCTGCAAACATGAGGCAGGAGTCAACCACAGATAGCGATGCTCGGTGGAGGAGGAGCTGGCGAAGATCGCCAGCGAGAGCAGTGGTTGGCCAGCAGGTCTGCACGTAGGTGATGGCCTGACGGAGAACAGGATCCTGTTCAGTAGCATGTCGGATGTCCGCGGCAGTGACAGGGATACCTCGTATGGCGTCTGATAGCTGACGGCGCACATCGTCCTCAATCGAAATAACTGCAATCACGGTATCTTCCTCCGGTTCCTGCTGATTGCTGATGAGGCGAGAAAGGGCGTCAGCCTGACCAAAGTCTGTAGTACGACAGTAGCGAATGTCGAAATCGTAGCCAAGAAGGATGGTTGCCCATCGCTGAAGTCGGCTGGCTGAGTAGACGGGAATGCCCTTCTTCGAACCGAAGATTGACAGCAATGGTTTGTGATCCGTCAACAACGTGAAATGGCGACCGTACAACAGTTTGTGAAATTTCTTGACGGCAAACACGAGGGCTAGAGCCTCTTTCTCTATTTGTCCGTAGTTCTCCGCAGGGGGTTAGCGTGCAAGATGCATGCATGATCGCCTTTTCAGACCCATCAGGAAAAGTATGTGAGATGACGGCACCAACTCCGTGGTTGGAAGCATCTGCAGCAACAACGATCGGCAGCGTCGGGTCGTAGTGCGTAAGCAGCAGATCTGAACTCTGCATCGACTTTAGCTGAGCGAAGGCCTTTTCACAGTCGGGGGACAAGCACCAAGGAGCATCCTTCTGCAACAGACGGTTGAGCGGGGCCCGTACGTCATGCAGCGATGGTAGGAAGGCGCTATAGTAGCTGATCAGGCCAAGGAACGAACGAAGTTGCGATACATTCTTGGGGGCAGGCATCCTTTGGATGGCCCGAATGTTTTCAGGATCTGGATGGCGACCATTGACGTCAAAACGAATCCAAGGTACTTGATGGAGTCGAGGAAGAATTGGCACTTGTCGGCCCGTAGGCGGAAGCCATATTCCTACACGCGTTCGAGTACTGCGCACACTCGGTCTTGCAGCTCGGCAGGGGAGCGACCCACGATGATGATGTCGTCCAGGTACCCAGCTGTGCCAGGGATGCCGGAGAGCATTGCGTTCATCGTTTGTTGAAATAGGGCCGGGGCGGCCTGGTGTATTGGAACAGACCGCGGTGGGTGTTGATGGTCAACAAGTCGCGCGACTCTGGGGCGACCTCGATCTGCAGATACGCATCAGCGAGATCCAACTTGGTAAAGCAAGTGCCACAATTCAACAGGGTGAAAAGATCAGTCGGAACCGGTAGTGGATAGCAGTGCGGCGTCAGTGCGGCATTGAGACCGGTGGAGAAGTCAGCACAAATGCGAATCGAGCCATTGGGCTTCTTAACCACAACGATTGGAGCGGCCCAGGCGGAGTAGGATACAGGAACCAGAACTCCCAATTCCTCTAGATGCTTCAGTTCAGCCTCGACAAGTGGTAGGGCTGCATATGGGACTGGCCGCTTTGGACGGAAGACTGGTTGACTTCCAGGAGACAGATGTAACACGGCTTGTGTGTATGTGCAACGACCCAGACCGTCTTGGAACGCTGGAGCAAACCGTTGGAGAATGTCCTTGGCTTGGTCTGCAAGCACAGCGGGAATCTGCACCTGACTGAAAACAATGCGGAGCGGCATATCGGCCAACCCAAGTTGTTCAATCCAGTCGAGACCAAGTAGGTTTAGATCAGACATGGTGATGTAGCAGATCGCAGCGATGCTGGTACCGCGGAACGACACACAGCATTGCAGTTGCCCAATTAGCTGTACGAGACCACCGCACGCGCTTGTGGCGGACTGGGAAGTCTGCTGCATCGTTGGGCTGCCAAGGGAGTGCCAGAGTCTCTCAGAGATGATAGTGATATCTGAGGCAGTGTCCAGCTGTAGACGGACTGCATGGCCATTAAGAAAGACATCAACAATTTTTCTACGACCAGACGCATTGAGCTGGAAAGCAGCCAAGAGACTGATAGAATTACCAACGGACTGAGGTTTGGGCTTGCGTTTTGGCCGGAAACGGTGCCTGGAATTAGGAGTGACGGGGGCTGGCTTGCCTCCAGAAACTGGTACTGATTTGCAGAACCCGTCACGGTGTCCCACCTGATTACAGCTTTGGCGGCGATGCTGGCGGAAAGTGCAATCCCGGTCGAAATGCCACGTGCCACAGTGCCGACAAGGAGATGGCGGAGATCTCGGCTTGGACACTTGCTTGGACCGTGTAACAGGATGCGATTTGGTCGATGTGACCATATGGACTGAGAAAGATTAGGCAGAATTCTGAATCATTGCAGAGTCGTTCTTGAGGTTGATCAGCGTTTGGCACTCTGCTGCCAACGCTTGCAGTGTGGTAGAGTTGTTCTGCTGCACTTTGGACAAGAGACGTGTCCGGATATCACCATCCTTGGGGGACTGGAGGCCGCAGATAAATAAAGGCATTTAAACTGGTCTTCAGTGAGAGAACCGAATTGGAAACGCCCACACTCACGATTAATAATGCCCGCATAAGTGATGAAGTCATCGGAATCTCGTTTGCACAGTTGCAGGCACTGAAATCGAGAGTTGAAAAGGGATGATTGCTCACCGAAAATCTGCGACAACGTCTGAACCGTGTCCTTGAAAGTGAATTCTCGGGGATTCTTGTGGAGGATGAAGTTGGCATAACTCTCCTGTTCAACCGGACCCAGTTTGCGAAGTAGAAGTCGGACCTTCCATGCATCGTCCTCTGCAGCCAGATCGACAGAGAACATGTGTTCGTATCGGTTGTACCATGAATCAAAGGTGATATGGGCCTGCGGGTCATACAAGAATTCGATGATACTGCCGGCAATGTGATCAACAGATTGCGAACCACCAGCCGCGCGTGCTTGACCCATGGCCGAGTTGGACAGCTTAACGGTGAGTGCATCCATCAGCTTCAGCTGCTGCTGCAACATCTGCTTCAGGTCTGCGTACTCTTCAGCCATCGTAGTTGAAAACCTGCGTCGCCGATTGTTACGACCCGCCTGGTACGTGAAATCCCGTGGAGCGTATACGCACTCGACCCTGGTACCGAATGCCACAGCAGCAGACAAAGAAAACGCGGCTGGCCACGGAATGTGTATTAGCAAAACACTGCACCTCATGTCTAGCTAAGGGTGACGCATATTTATCACACGCTAGCGTGGTTCGCCGGCATTCGGTCCAATGACCTTCGGGAAGAGGGGAGCAGCCAATGGGAAGGCGCCTGATTGAGATGACAGCGCTGTAGAGAGAGAGCAAACGCACGTGATCACCAGTGATTGGTTGGCTCTTGTTTTTGGGAGTGTAGGCACTCCCAACACTTTTCGTTATACAGCGATCCACTTTTAATAGGTTTCAACCTTTTGCAGTAGATAATAAATGTACATCTTTTCACTACCTGTCCTGATTCATTCGATGTACCGTACGCCTGCATCATCCGATCCCGCCCGTTTAGAGATTCGAGGGCTTCTAGACAGGATTCTCCAATCAGCTTGTCCGTTTTAGTTTAACCTGCTGTCTACTCTTTTCAATATTATTCGTGATCTGACGTCGCCACTCATTCGGCCGCTGCAACGCCATCGTAGCTCACGTGAAGGCCCTCAATCAATCGCCTGAAAGCCCGGGAAATCATTTCACAAAACTGCCAAGTACAAAAAAAGATGTCAAACAGGCTACAGCGGATTGCCCAACAAACCGCAACACAAAAAAATTAGGGGAACAATACAAAGCCAAATACATGGGAAAATATTACAGGCAAGATATAGAAAGAAATAAAAGAACTGTAGAAAGACAGGGAAAATAATTTGAATAATAATAGGAATCGCGACACATTATTCATAGTAGCCCCCTGTTAACAACGTCATCGTCGCTTGTTCAATCTTCTTATACTTGCCTGAGGATAAACTTAACTTAAGATATAAGCTAAACCATCTGGCTAATTCAACAGTAAGCTTCATTATGAAGCCTATCAAAACCTAACTCTGACCCTGAAACCTAAATCTAACCACACACCTAGACCTAACCGTAACACTACACTTAACACCAACCCTTGCCCTAACTCTAAACTCAACCCTAACCCTCATAATAACTCCAACGCTAACAGAGTTAAAAATTAGTGCAAACTAATCTGTTTGAAGTGCGCATTTTTTACTCCGATCCATAAAGGTGGCTGAGAACTTGACTGCGGAAATTATCGTCCCGTCAGTCTTATCTGCATCGCGTGTAAAATAAAGCGACGCGTTCTAAAAAGACTCTTGATGAAATATATGGAACATAACGAAATTTTGTGTGATGCCCAATATGGCTTTCCTCCACAGCGCTCCTGCCGAAGGAGTGTTCTTCACTCGCACTAGGAATGGACACGAGCTACCGATAAGGATTTTCCAGTGGATGTCATATTTGTTGACTTCAAGGAGGCCTTTGACAGTGTCCCACACAGGCTACTTTTACAGAAGGTCAGGGATGTAGGGATTCAAGGAAGAATGTTTAAGTGGATCAGGAGTTTTCTGCTATCCAGAGTGCAAAGAATCGTCGTTGGTAACTCTCCCTCGGGATGGGCAAAGGTGGAAAGTGGTGTCCCACACTGTTCTGTTTTAGGCCAAGTACTCTTCCTGATTTATGTTAATGACTGCATCAGCGTAGTGAATTGCGAGACCCTCATGTTTGCGGATGACAAAAGTTATGGAGTGAAGTCAAGTGCGATGATGACGCAGAGAAGTTGGAGTCAAACATCGACAAACTGTGTGCCTGGTAAAACAGATGGCTTTTGAAGTTTAACGTATCCAAATGCGTGGTCTTGCGCCTAAACACCGGCCGCAATGCCTCTCCCAAACACCAGTACTCTATTGACGGGACGAAGTTAGAAACTGTGGAAAGACACAGAGAGCTGGGTGCATAGACGACCAAAAAATATATCGTCACCAGAACACTGTAGAAAGATGGTCCAGAGGGCAACTAGTACTCTAAACTGGATCAGAAGTGCATTTAAAATATTTCCTCCCGAACTCATTGAAAGACTCTTTGGTGACTTGATAGGAACTTAACTGAAGTATGGAATGCCAGCAGCATCTCCATGGATAAGAAAGGATATCGACTTACTCGAACAGGTGCAACGCAGAGCGACAATGATGATCGACAATCTAAAGCATTTGTCTTATCAGGAGAGGCTATTGCCTCTCTCTTATAAACAAGTAAACTTCAGTCTTCTCTGGACGTTCCGGATTGATCGCGGCCAGTGTTGCTCATTAAGAGCAGAGGAATTCTTTGAGTTCGCCCGTACAAACCAACTACGCGGCTATGCATAAAAAGTCGGGAATGAGCGGACGCGTTTAGACCTATAAAGATTTTCATTCAGCCAGCGGGTTGTCAGGCCGTGGAACTCGCTTCCAGGCGAGATGATGACGGCTGACACAATTTGTGTTTAAAAGAAAAATTTTTCGTCTAGTTTTCGACAGGAATCGACTTGTACAACATTACTATCCACAGCCAGTTTTGTAAAAAAACTGTCATATACTATCCTTCCGCACTAATTTAAAGTGAACTTATGCACTACCTTATGATTACGATATAATTGTGACCCGATCACATTGTAAATGCCTGCAATTTTATTTTCAAGTACGGATCTGCGAAAGAACTGTACATAAATAGGGTCATCACGGGCTCTGCCTCTAACCCTTCATATATATACATACATAGAACAGGCGGCGCCATTGAAGTGAACCAAGAATAGTCTAAAAATGGTCGCCGAAAAAATTAGCCAATCACCGAACAGGCGTTAATGGATAATGGGGGACGCGTGAGCACTGGCAACCCTATAAGATTTCTCCTGCGGACTGGTTTTTTTCATGTTGTTGGCCGCCTCTTGTTTTGGCACTAATTTGGAATTTTTTTTAATCACGTAAGCGGGTTGAATCCCCCATACCTTGCCTAAAAGTTTCGCGCTGAGATCCGTCGTCTCAACTAACTGCATACAGTCGTCTGCCAGTGAAGCTAAAAATGTCGAGAAAAGCTTAACTAGGCGGAACCAATTTTGGTCGTTCTTAGTAAGTTTGCCTAGACGTTTTGAACGGCAGACTCAACCACCGTTAAATGATAGCTAGCTAGAGCGCGGACGACTCTGCCGATATCTGAATGTGTATCAGGATCCTTCCCACCAGAACTGATGCCGTCGGAGGTTTCTCAGCCACACCTGGTTCTAATGTCCAAAAGTAGTAATTACTAACTCTGGCATACAATTTCCGTCCAGATGATTGTTCGCCTTGTCACTGTTGGACCGGAATGGCTAATAAGGAGGGTGAGGTGAGATTTAAGTCACTGCCACTGGCGCACACCAGTTCTCATGCATGCGCAATCTCTGTGGAGCACAGCATGTAGGGCAGCGGATTCTTCTTCGCAAACAGGTCACCCGCAGCTGCCCTTTCTGGTTGTTCAAGGCAATCTCATAAAACACTAGTTAGTTCAAACCTGACTACACGTTATTGGAGGCGCGTAGAATCACATTTACTGTGGTGTGTCCCTGTAACTATTCCACACGAAGTTAGCCCTCATTCAACATTAACTATCACCCTCACGTGGTTTATGATTGTCTATTTGACGAGTCCGTACTTGCGTTCTTCGAAACGGACCCAGCCACACGGAAGGTATTTCACGACAGTCTACCCATGCCTGGGTTGATGAAAAGGATACGATTCTTCTAGAATTTCTTTCCAAATATTTACTCTTACCTGAAGCATGGCCCTCAATACGCACATTTTGCCAGGGATTTAATCTGGTGTACTTCATGAACCAATTTGCATCCGCACTCGAGAGGAAATTAATCGTAGCGATTCGGCTGGCGCCGTGTTGAGAGCTTGCCGTATCGCGAATCATAGTCTTTAATTGCAGTCGATAGTCGGCTGACGGCTGAATGTAGGTCAACGAGTTGGCATGTCAGCCGCTCAGACCGAAGACCAAAAGGTCGAAGATGCACTAGAGGTTAGTCTCTGCGACGTCCTAAGAATCCCCGTCACCGTGACAATGAGAACCACCGGTAATCGACAAAGATAACCACTAACGGTTCGCGGTTGCGACTTGAATCTAAAAGGGACTGTAGATGGAGACTTGAGTGTCACCGACCGAACCTCTCCCATCCCAGCCATAGCTAACAATTAGACTTAGTTCAGACCACTAAAAAGAGTCCCCAAAGCCCATTTCCATTCGCTCTGGAAATTGGGGGGTCTAGCAGGAACCCGATTTGATTCTGGCGCTTCCCCAATACAGAGCAGCTATCGTTTCAGATCTGACTCAAAGTTACCCCTCTATGGAATGAAGAACAGATTACCACCATCTTCCAGTGAAAAGAACAATATCAATCCTTACGTAGCACCATTTTTGTCTTTTAGACCGCGCGACAGCTCGTCTTATCCGTTACTTCGCCATAGCCTACTCGATACTCCTCATTCTCTTCCAC